>JASCZI010242489.1:1241-26106 GCA_036250425.1 Stylosanthes scabra | reverse complement strand
ATATATATATATATATATATATATATATATATAAAGTTGAACATGGGACATATTATGATATTTTGGAGTGTCAAGAGTGTTCGAAAATGTTTTTATTTTTTTGTTTTCTTAAGGACACAGCAGACACGCATGTCGAATGGGTGTCCATAAGTGTCGTGTCCAAAAAGTGTCGTATCCAAGAAGTGTTTGACACGTAGACACGCCAATTCAATAAATTGTACGTGTTTCATAAATTCATTTTATTACATCGATGAAATGTAATACAACTATTTTTTATAATAAAAAAAGCAATATGATTATCTTTAATGAAGAGTCTTGATTCAATTCATGAATCTATCCCTTCATTGTAAATCGTACATTTTTCTATAATCATTCTTACATTGTTTATTTTGGACTTGGAATCTTGCATTTTCCAATAGCCTACCGAACTACGATGCAAGGACACGGACACGGAACGCGACACGACACGCGACACGACGACACACTATTTTCATTTTTTCATATGACATGGGGACACGACATATATATAAAATATAATGTATTTTTAATAAAATTATAATAATATTTTGATATTTTATTTATATTAAAATTTAAATTATTATTTTTAAATATTTTTAATGTCTTTTTTAATTAAATAAAATATTTAAGATAAGTTTTAGTTTTAAGGAATAGTAATTTATACTATTTTTAAACTTATTTTTAGGATATAAGTTAAGAATAAAGTTGGACACGTGAACACGTGATGATATTTTGGAGTGTCAAGTGTGTGATAAAGGAAGAGCTTCAGCAAGAACAGAGATGAAGAAGAAGAAGCTCTTCTCTTCACAAGTAACAAGAGCAGAAAGAAGTAGAAAAGGGAGAGAGAGAGAAAACAGAAAGAGTAAAGGTAAAACTATATAATTGAATTATTGAATTATATATGTTACTTGGCTTTGGCTCGTACAAGTAATATATATATTAATAGCTCAGTAACTAAACTATAAGTCAGCTAACTAACCAATTAACCAGCTAAGTATTAAGCCTAACCGAATAACAATATTCAGCTATATGTATACATCTCTAACACCCCCCTCAAGTTTAGGTGGGGCCTGAAACCCAATCCTAAGCTTGCCTTTGAATATCTCAAATAGTGCTACCCCAAGTGGTTTTGTCAAAATGTCAGCAATCCTAAGAAA
This sequence comes from Stylosanthes scabra, assembly GCA_036250425.1. Classification (NCBI taxonomy): domain Eukaryota; kingdom Viridiplantae; phylum Streptophyta; class Magnoliopsida; order Fabales; family Fabaceae; genus Stylosanthes; species Stylosanthes scabra. The sequence continues at coordinate 24,931 of JASCZI010242489.1, read as the reverse complement.
AAACAGGTCAGTCTCAAGATGCTTGTTGTGTCCATGTAGTATAGGATTTGAAGTGAGGTAGCAAGTACTCTTATTGTCACAATAAATGGTGGGTGGTTCTGGTTGAGCTATCTGTAACTCCCTCAACAACAATTGTATAGACATAATTTTGGTTTCTGTGCTCGCAATGGCCCGAAATTCAGCTTCCGTACTTGACCGGCTCACTTTCGTTTACTTTGAACACTTCCATGATATGAGATTTCTGCCCAAGAATATGCAAAATCCACTAGTGCTCCTCCTATCATCAACATCTGAAGCCCAATATGCATCAAAGAAAGCAAGGATTCTATAATTAGTACATTTGCTAAAAACAATCCGCTAAGTTACTGTACCTTGTAGATATCTAAGGATTCTTTTAACCGCCTTCCATTGCAAAATTGTTGGATTTTGCATAATTGGGAGCATCTGTTTACAGCGAAAACAATATCTGGACGAGAAATTGTTAAATATTGTAATGCTCCCACAATAGAACGATATTGCTTAGGATTGTCAAATAGATCAGAATCTGCAGTATATAGCTTAGTAGAGGAAATCATAGGTGTAGGCATTGGTTTGGCTTCAATCATACCAGCCCTATGTAATAGATCTTTAGTATACTTTGCTTGACTGAGTAACAAGTTATTATTGACAAGATCTGCAAATTCGAATCCTAGAAAATAGGTCAGTTTCCCCAAATCCTTCAAAGAGAAGACATAATTAAGTTGAGCAATTAAGTGATGTATAGCAGTATTATCTGAACCAGTGATAATTATGTCATCAACATATACTAATAAATATGTAATTTCATTATGTCCTTTCTAACAAATAAAGCAATATCATGAGTTGTATTTGTAAAACCAAAGTGTTGCAGAGTTATAGAAAGAGTTTTATACCAAGCTCTTGGAGCTTGTTTAAGGCCATATATTGCCTTATGTAACTTACAAATTGGGTGTTATGTGGTGTAACATATCCCGGTGGTTGTTGCATATATACTGTTTCAGTTAAAATCCCATTAAGAAATGCATTGTCAAAGTCAAATTGCCTTAAAGTCCAACCATGAGTGAGGACTATGGTTAAAATAATTCTTATAGAGGTTGGTCGTACAACTGGCTAAAGAGTTCATCATAGTCTATGCCCTCTTTTTGTTGATATCCTCTAGCAACTAATCTGGCTTTATAACAAATAATATCGCCCTTTGGATTTTTCTTTAATGCAAAAACCCATTTACAGTTTATAATAGTTGCCCAAGGTGGATCTACCAAGCTCCAAGTTTTGCACTTAGACAACGCTTGGAGCTCAGCATCCATAGCTTGTTTCCATGGAGGAACAAGAAGGGCCTATTTAACAGTTTTAGGTATGGTTCTAGTATAATCTATATGTTTTTCTATTGTAGCTAAAAGAGTTTTAGATTTTAAAGCACCATTTTTAGATCTGGTGGCATGACATGAGTATTAGTTGTAGTAGTATCAATAATAGGATTGATATGAGTGGTAGAAGACACTGGTAAAACACTTTCAATACCGCTAATTAGAACCTGTTGTGGAGGGACTGTGGAAGTTTGTTGATCAGAACCTGTGTGTGGAGACTCTGATGATGTGGATTTCTGAGGTGAAGCTTCTTCCCCAGATTGTGCACTAATGTCTATCATAGTATGACTAGGAGAAGGTTGTGTCTCCACTGAAGTAGATAAACTGTGTGTAGAGGACTTCGAAACCAATGGTATAATACCTGCAGGGTTAGACATATTCTGTGCAGCAGAAACAAATTGAGAAATAGGTTTAAAAAGATCAGAATATGGAAAAATACTCTCATCAAACACAACACTCTTAGAGTAGTAAACTTTACCATCCCTAGAGAGACATTTGTATCCATTATGTTGTGAATCATATCCTAAAAAGACACATAATTGGCTTTTAAAATTGAATTTGTTGTGATTATAAGGTCTCAAATATGGGTAACAGCCACATCCAAATATTCTCAAAAGACTATAATCTGGTTTCTTATGAAACAAGACCTCAAATGGAGTTTGCATTTGCAAAATTGGTGTAGGCATCCGATTAATTATAATTAAATAGACATCAGTAGTAAAGGCTGAGTCCCAATGTATTAATGGCATGGCAGCAATAGCAAGAAGAGAAAGGCCAGTCTCAGTGATGTGACGATGCTTTCTCTCGATGCTATCCTACTGCTGATGTGTGTAAAGACATGAGAGCCGATGAAAAATACCATTTGTTTGTAAAAAACTAGTAAAAGCATTGGAAGTAAATTCCTTTCCATTATCACTTTGAAGAGCCTTTATTTGAGAATCGGTTTGGTGTTCCATAAAGGTTTTATAACTTTGAAAAGCAATGAGTGCATGTGATTTTTGAGTAAGTAAAAACAGACAGACATATTTAGAATATGCATCCATGATACTAACATAGTATTTATGTCCACCTTGTGAAATAAAGGGGGCTGGACCCCAGATATCTATATATACTAATTCAAGTGGTTTAGAATAAGTGGTTTTTGAAGATGGAAAAGGCAATTAATGCATTTTCGAAATCGTGCAAAATTCACAAACTTTGTACTCTAAAATATTGGAAGGGCAAGTGATATTGCAAGCAGACATGACAGCATTTACAGATTTTATATTACAATGGCCAAGTCTCTTGTGCCATAGTTCATAAGAATTATGGTGTTTGCTTCTTACAAAAAACATTTTTGGAAAATCCACTAAAGAATTAGTTGCATTATACAAAGAGACGAAATTAGGAGTATGCACATTATCAATATTAGAAGATGTATGAGAAATGGAATCTTGATTCATAGTAATATTAGCAGAGGCTTTATTAGTAGCCAAATCAGAATTGTCTTTATGCCTAGAGATATTATTGATAAAAGAACATGAAGATAAACTAGAACTGACAGTCTTTGAGGGATTCTTGGTAGTAGTGCAAATACTAGCAGATTGCATCCCAAGAGTTTTTGGTATGACCAAAGTGTCAAAATAGTAAATGCCTCCTCTAGCCTTGCACCACAGAAGACGTTCCTTGGTAACCTGGTCACATATAACACAATAGTTAGGCCAGAATTCGAAGTAAACCTTATTGTCAGCTGCAAATTTGGAAACACTAAGCAGATTTTGTGAAATAGTGGAAACATGTAGCAGATTAGAGAGTTTATAATAGGTATTTTGAGTTTTATCATATAAGTATGAAATGTCAGAGTGAAGGATAGGGACTCCCTTTCCATTACCAACATAGAGCTGATCAGGGCTTTGACTTGAATTAGAGTGTTGTAGGATATTTGCATGTAATGCCGTTACATGGTGAGACGCCCCTGAATCAGCAAACCATGTTGGATCCTAGTTGGTCGATGGTGCAATGAGGTAGGCTTTTGGTTGATGGAATGAAGTTGGGGGTGGTGGTGGGTAAGAATTGGCATAGGGCACGATTTGTTGTTGAGGTTATGGAGAACTCTGGTATGTGGGATCAAAACGGTGGTGACATGTCTGCACAGTGTGACCAAGTCGGCCACAGAGCTGGCACTGGGGTTTGTTGTTGGGAAACTGACCTCCTCTGCCATTTCTTCCACCCCCTCTAACCGAAGCTCTTCCATTCTGTCCTCCTTTTTCATAGTTCTGATCAGTAGCAAAAGTGGGTGGGGCTTGGGCCAAATGTGCCATTGGAGTATTATTATTTTCTTTGCAATTAATCCTATCTTCATAAGCTCGTAGAAAACTTTCAGCCTCATGGATGGTGAATGTGGTCATCCTCGACATAACAGAAGTAACGTAACCATCATACTCATCAGGCAGCCCATCAAGAATGGCTTGTATGTGGTCGTCTTCTGTGAATGGGTGACCAATGGAGTGCAGAGAATCAACCAATTTGGAGATAGATTTAAGGTAATCAGTAATAGTACCTATCTTCTTGAGAGCTCGAAGCTGAGTCTTGAGACTCTGAATACGAGTTCTTGAAGACACACTGAATATGTGGTTAAGCAGATCCCAGCTTTCAGCGAAGGTTTTGCAATGAACTACTTTGTTTTGGTAGGTAATGGTCATGGAGGCGTCGAGCCATGTCATGAGCGTCGAATCGTGTTGAGCCCATTCCTCGTATTTTTTCAATTCTTGAATAATCTTTGGGGAGGCAGAGACGGATTTCTTCGTAACAGGAATGGCTTCGCCTTTAGTGTCTTTGGTGGAGCTGATTGCAGATTTGGGCTCTTTTTCTTCAGGCGATGAAAGTTCTTCAAATTGGGGAGGAGTTTTTGCAGGATCGAAGTGATGTTGAAGTTTTAGGGTTCTAACCGTGAGAAGAACAAACTTCTTCCAAGTAGAGAAATTGTCTTCATCGAGTTTTGTGGATAGCAAAATTAACCCATTCTTGAGCTTTGATTGGGAAGAAAGTGGAAGTGCCATGACGGATCTGAAGATTCAAGCTCTGGATACCATGATAAAGGAAGAGCTTCAGCAAGAACAGAGATGAAGAAGAAGCTCTTCTCTTCACAAGTAACAAGAACAGAAAGAAGTAGAAAAGGGAGAAAGAGAGAAAACAGAAAGAGTACAGGTAAAACTATAGAATTGAATTATTGAATTACATTTGTTACTTGGCTTTGCTCATTCAAGCAATATATATACTAACAGCTCAATAACTAATTAAACTATAAGCCAGCTAACGAACCAATTAACCAGCTAAGTATTAAGCCTAACCGAATAACACTATTTAGCTATATGTATACATGTCTAACAGTGTGTCTAAAGAGATAATATTTTGTTTTTTTAAGGACACGGATGAGACACGAAAGACACGCGTGTCAGACGAGTATCAGTGTGTGTCGTGTCCAAAATATATCCGACACGCCAATTCAATGAAGTGTCCGTGCTTCATAGCTACCGAAATATATACCACCGCGGGAGTGGACCAAGTGTAAATCGATGTTTCTTTCTTCAGCTCTGCAAACAAACTGGCCTCAATAGCAGTGTTCAAAGACAACACCATGAGGCTAATAATTGAGACTTCAACAACGATATATATAAAAAATATAATATTCTATAGTATTAATGTGCCTATATAATTATGATTGATATTTTTTAAATAAAAAATATTAATAAGTATCTATTAAATATGAAAACTATGTTAATTTTATAAAAAATAAATTTCAAGTTATTTATCGTTTAACATATGAAAATTATTTGTTATAAACTATATATATTAAAACATTCAATTATAGGTTATTGTTATTAAAAATACTAAAATATTTTTATGATAATAGTTGCAAGAACTAACTAAAAAATAAACTAAATCAAATAACAAAAAATAATAAAACATAAATAATAAAAATACATTAATAAAGATATGAAATTTGATATATAGACTTATCAATTTATTTTATAATTATTAAAATATAAAGTTATGCCACGTGTACATTAAAATAATAAAATTAGCTACCAAAATTAGTCATCAATATATAAAATATATTAAAATAAAAAAAATACTAAAAATGAATTAAATTACACATATATTTATACATTAATTTTGGTGTACAAATAGAATTTTTTATAAAATATAAATTTCATTAAAAAATTATATGTATCATAATGTATGTAAGTTTGACAGTTCCAACCCAATTTAAGCAATAACAACAAAGGAACAACCACCAAGATGGCTTGGTGTATTATGAGTTCATAATCATGAATTATGATTCTTCTTCTTTACTAAAGTGATTACCAACTTTAGAAGAGTTTGATTCGTTAAATCATGATTGTATTGAGAATCCTTATACTAGTTTCCCAATGAGCGTTACAATACTCCCTTCATGTTTAGAGTTTTAAAACTCCGCAAAGTTTAATCCTAAATATTTCTAAAACTATAAAAATCCCATCAATAATTAATATTTCTAAGAATAGAACATTTTATTTTAATATTAAAGGATAGTTTACTTTTATTTATTTCTATCAATTAAAATTTATTAAACTTAATTTTTTTACAAAAATTCTAAATTTTAGAAGTTAAAAAATAACTCACATCACCCCTATCACTACGGCTGCCACCGCCACCTCCGCCGCCACTACCACCACCTCCACCTCCATCACTCTTTCACTACCTAGAGAATCATCATCACCCATCATCCAATTCTGACAAAAGTTCCATCTTTACGCAGAGGGACCAACTGGGTCCTCGCTGCAACCGAAGATTACTGTTCAGCTTGGTGGATGAACTGCTGTCGAAGATTCTGGGGTTGCTAGTGGAGAGAGTGTGGAGGAAGGTTCAGAGCTCCCAGGTGCTAAGTGTGAGTTTCTGGAAAATATCGATGGGTTGATAGAGATGGAGGAGATGGAGAGGAAGATATCGTTTGGACTTATTATTTTTGGATTGTACATACCCATGTAACTCGAGATTAAGGCTTGGTCTTGTACAAAAACATGTAATATTATAGTTTATAATTGGATAAAGTTATAAGCATATCCAGGTGGAAACATATAAGTATAGCACAAAAATAATGAAATAAAATAAAAAAAATATTTATATATAATACAAAATTAGACACGGTTCACGATTAGTCATGTATAACATAAAAAAAAAATTGAAATTCAATACATAAAGAAAAAGAGTTAGATAGATTTGAATAATAATTTTTCTTTTCAATTTTAGGATAAAATCTTATTTATATTCCTTATTTTTATGAAAAATTTAAAAATTATATTTAACTTTTAATTTAATTTAATTTTATCTTTAGTATTACTATTAGTTTTAAATATATCTTTTATTTCAAACTTTTTATGATTAATTCGTGGTCAACATTTGTTTCCCATTTTATCCCTTTTCTCCATCATTGTCGTGGTTTTCACGCTTTCTCTCCCCTCTAAACCCATTTTCATTCACATTTTTCGGTTATCATCATCATCTATCATGTTCACGAATGAAATCGTTGAATATAAGATTGAATTCAATATGTGCCGATATTATAATTAGCAACTATTTTTACCATACTAGCAACCATCAACGGATCAACCAATTATCATTCAAACTGAAATCATTGACTCACTAACTGATATCAATGGTGATATTACAAAAGAAAGCACACATAATAAGATTGAAAAAAAAAATTTATTAGGTGTTGACAGTTAAATAAGGATAGAATTAAAATTTACAGAAAAACTAAAATAAAATTAAATTGAATTAAATATTATGAGTATTTTTTAATTATTTTAAGAATATTAGAGATAAAAAATATATTTTAATTTTAATTTTATTTTAAAAAAAAAAAAAAATATATATATATATATATATATATATATATATCAAAGGTCTGGCTATCGGCCTATTGTAACAAGAACATATTTTTTGAGGTGGCTATTGTTAATCCCAAAAGATTTTTCGAATCTTGGATGATACATGTCTAATACGGTTTAAATTAAGAAAGAAAGAATGAGAGGACCATTCTTTGTGATCATAGGTCGTATGGCAACGTTTTGGCTTAAGCAAGGGACAGATTCTGATAAACCGCAGATCGCAGATCCTCGGATGATGTTACCTGATTCCCAATACAATAATATAGATTTAAATTGCGATTTACGAAGTCTTAGTTTGTTTTTTGTTGCAAAAATAATTTAGCGGTAGAAATGGGACACTACTAAGGTGCAAATAAAAAATAAGGTTTAATAAGTGAAATGATACTATTTTACAGTGGAATTAGCCAGTAAAATATTCGTTATATAAAGAATAGGGTTTTTAGAGAAGATTTTTTAGATGGTGAAAGTATTTAGTGGTTTATTAAAATTTTAAGTGTTATTTTTAAAAATAAAAAAATATATGGATATATATTAGAAAAAATTATAACCACATATTTAAAATTTTTTTTTATAATTCTTATAGGACTACTAAATACTTTCACCATCATAGACAAAATTTTTTTCAAACGACAACGAAAAAAAAAAATTTGAAACAATATTCTACTTAAACGTGAAACTATTCATATTTATTTTACCCGTTTCTAAAATCTAGAGGTTAAAAGATTTAAATATTCATCTAAAATTTTATTAGAATTCGGTATATGATAAATAATACAATTTATTTTTGAATAAAATATATTTAAAATGATTTTTTTACGAAACTATTTTTTTAATTCATTTCTAATAATAAAAAAGACTTGCTGGCCCGTTATATATTAACCATAATATTCCCTTGCTATTGATTTTTGCACCGAATCTAAAAACCCACCAATAACCAATTTTCAATCAAACAATTTTATAAAACCAGCAATTTTTTTTTGCCCAGTTAGTCATCAAATTTTAAAAATATTGACTAAAAGTATATTGTTAAGACGTCAAGCTATGAATTAAAAATATGACTAATATTTATTAAAATTACTAGCCATAGAACTTATCTTTATTAATAACATGGTTAAATTTCCATATATATATCGATTCTTAGAATAATAAAAATGATTTTTTCTTCATTCAACAAAATAATTTTTGGGAAAAATAATAAAATCCTAAAATATTCTAAAGATAATTTATATTTTAATTAAAACTTAAATCCAACACTATCATGGTTGTTAAACTCTAGTTTTAACTCTTAAATTCTTACATGTTTATGAGTTTAAGTAGTGGAATTGAGTTAACTCGACATTAAACTCGTATTTCAGTAAATTCAGTTGAACTCGTGTAAAGTCAAATGAACTCACATAAACTCGCTTAAACTCGCGAGTTTGAAATTTCTCTCAATTTTGTCCAAAGCAGTGTCGTGTTGCCAAGAAAAAAAAAAGGATTTTCATTTAAAAGATAGAGTTACAAAAGTACTCAGTTACTCATTTACTCACTCTCATTCCTCTTGCTCCCGATTTATATATTGTGTGTTCTATGTTATTGTACTTATTACATAATTGATCATTTTTATTTGAATGTAATAAAATATTTGTGTAACAATTAGTTTAGGTTATTATGTGCTTTAGATTGAAAATTTTTATTTTAAATGTCTAGATTTAAGATTATTTATGATATATTTTTATTTCTGGCGAGTTTATGAGTTAACTCGTGAGTTAAATCTAGATCGGTTCCACGAATTTACATAGAGTCGTAAGTTTAACAACCTTAAACACCGCTACAATTTAGAAATTAGGGGTGGGGGGTTGTTGTGTTTTGTTTGGGGGGATTTCAGCCTATAAAAGGGAATAGCATGAAGTTGTTATTACTCAATTTGCAGAAAGAATAAAACAAAAATATATATACGCAGGTGAGTCCTTAAGCTCTTAATATACATGTATAATTTGATTTCTCATTGCTGCATATTATTAGACACACACTACATTTTCTTCTTCTTTTGTTCATTATTATCGAACCATATACGATATTTTGCTATATATATGTTTATGTTGGGAGCTAAGAGCATACATGGACTATCAAGCCTAAACTTTAAACAGGGATAATAAACATATGCCCTAATTACTTGATCATTCTTATGACTTTCTATTACTTATTGCATAATTTCATGTTCATGTGCATCATTTTATATTTTTGGTGCATTATTTATTTCTGTATAGCTAATTAAAACTTAAAAATGTTTCGCTGCGATCGTCAGCAAGGTATTAACATGGAAGACAAGGAGGAAATGGAATCACTGCTTGGTCAAGCCGAAATATGGAAGTTCATGACGAGCTTCACAGACTCCATGGCACTAAAATGCGCAGTGGAGCTCCGCATCGCCGACATAATCCACCGCCACGGCGAGCCACTTCCGCTGTCGAAGATAGCCGAAGAAATCGAAGACTCGGCTTGCCCTGAGATCTCGATGCTGGAAAGAATAATGAGGGTTCTTGTAAGAAGAAAGATCTTCAGTTCTCAGATCTCTGAAAATGGGGAAACGGTGTACGGAGGCACACGCGCCTCGAAGTGGATTTTACGTGACGCAAAGATGACGTTGGCGCCAATGTTGCTGCTTGAGAATCATCCCATTCACTTGAACCCTGGTCACTATGTTAGTGAGTGTATAAGGGAAGGAATGAAGAATGGCACTGCGTTTTTCAAGTGCCATGGCCATGAACAATTTGTTATGACAGGTTTGAAAAACTATATATACTGTTCTGTAAATTATATATATTTTTAATAATGTTAAGTAATCCATGAAAATTAAACTAACATTATCTAACAACTTAAATTGGATGTTTTATATTTTTAGATTTCAAATGTGTTATTTCTAAAAAAAATTTGTGAAATTATATGTATATTTAATTTTCAGAAATTCTTAATTGTATGGTATAAAATGTTCTGTTTTTTACATTTTAAATATTCTTGTGAGTAACAAACAAATTTTGTATGTAGAAAATTTTGTGCAATTTTTTTTTAAAAAAATAGATTATTTATCGTTAGTATATGTTGAGATTATTTTTGTCTACAATATTAACTTTCCTATACTTTTTAGTAGTTTACCTTTTATTATGGAATTTGTAGATATTTAATTTTAAAAATAATGGAACATCTTATTTGTAGGCGGCCATTCTATATCAAATAATGTTTTACTATTTTTTGAACTTCATAAGTGATTTACTAATCTTCTATGTTTGAATTACTTACTAAGTTATTAGAGTTTTACTCGATTTTCAATTAATATATTATTTTATCAAAGTTGTTATCAAGTTTTTGTATATCATATAAAAAAAATCTAAACAACTATTAATTTTAATTTATCTTAATCATCACTTTTAATCATTAATTCTCTATACTTTGATTTATTATTTATCATACTTTAAATAACACTTATTAATATTAATAGTTAAATAATAATTAAAATAAATTAAAAATGAGGATCATGTAAGGTTCCTTATAAAAATTTTTAATCAAAGTTAGTTCTAATGTAGTAGAAATGTTTCTAATATTTATAGCTGTGAAACGTATATATAGGCCTGGACCCTGAATATAACAGGCTGTTCAATGAGGGTATGGTTTGCACTGCAAGGGTTGTGTCAAAGTCTGTGATATCAGGGTACAAAGATGGGTTCAAAGAGATTAAGACATTGGTTGATGTTGGAGGTGGAATTGGAGGTTCACTCTCTGAGATTGTGAAGGCATTCCCACACATCAAAGGTATTAACTTTGATTTGCCTCATGTTGTTGCAACGGCACCTATGTATCATGGTATCACCCATCTTGGTGGAGACATGTTTGCTTCCATTCCTCAGGCAGATGCTATTTACATGAAGGTATCAAATAAACTATACATTACTGTTCATCTTATCTTATTTAATTAGCTGCTGTTAATATCTATATAATATAATACTTTTTTTTTTTGGGTAGAAAATCATTGCAAATGATAAATGAGTTCATATGATGTTTGACACTAACAAGGAAACATAGAATACAATTTTATCAACAATATTTACCTAAACAAATATTAATAATCGACAGATTTATTTCATATTTGATTAATTAAAAGTTAGTTTTTTATAACGTGAAATCTCTCACATATAAAGTTAATCTATATGATGTTGATACTTTAAAATCGTTAAATGACAATTTAATTAAATATATCAAATCATTTAATATTTCTTAATAAAATTTATATGAAATTGACTGCAAGTGAATAAACACCTTTATATAATTTATATTACATGGACATTTGTGCGTGCATGAGTTTTTTTATGTCAATGTATGTACACATTTTCGATATTTGATTGATTTATTTTTTAATTAATTCAAACTTAAGTTATTCGTTATTTTGATTTTTTTTAATTTTTATTACAAAGTTATGTAGATATAAAATTAAAGACATTAATTTGATTGAGTTATTATGTTAGGTGTATATAAAAAGTCAGCAATTAAATAACCCACCAATATAAAATACATGTTAAAATATAAAATATATATTAAAATAATTTAAATCATACACGTTTTCATATACAAATATTTGGTGGCTGAATTTTAGTGTATAAATATTTTTTTGAATTTGATTATTTAGACAATTTAAATGTTAACATAAACAAACTTTATTAGTTGGAAATTATTTTGAGTACCGTTAGCCTATACTTAATAAAATAATTTCTTTCAATGGCCTAACTTGGTTTATAGTTTTCAACGACAATCCTAACTCTAAAAGTATGTGTACTTATACTGGAGAAATCATTAGATATGAGTAGTGCAATCAATATAAGTAAATTAGCCATATAATTGGCATTTGACATTTCTTAATCAATGTTTTCAATCAGTGGATTCTACATGATTGGAGCGACGAGCACTGCATGAAGATATTGAAGAACTGCAAGAAGGCAATAGGAGAGAGTGGGAAGGTGATAATTGTGGATCATGTTCTTAAGCCAGAAGGAAACGATCTGTTTGATGACACAGGCTTTGCCTTCGACATGATGCTTCTTGCACACAACAATGGTGGCAAAGAAAGGACCGAAGAAAATTGGAAGTGGCTGTTTAAGGAAACAGGCTTCCCTCGCTACAACATCATCAACATCAATGCTCTTCCATCAATCATTGAGGCATTCCCAATCTGATATCTCAATAAATCACTCATCATTGTTTCTGTTCTTGTTAGCAATATGGGATTGCTCTTCGCAATTTGAATAAAACATATGTTTGAAGTCTTACATCACTTGAGGAAGAGAAGGAAACATGTCTTATAAGTCATGAATCTATGTATCTTCAACGGTATTGGTTTGTGCATGTGATTGTGTCATGAATCTATTTCTTTGCTGTTAATGAAAATGGAATTTGGTGTGCAACTTTTTATAGTAGTTCCTTTATCTTCATCCTTTTAAATAATCCTTCTAAATTAAAGTTCTTAAGATCTGTGACTATGGTTGCTTATAATTTTAGGGATGTATGTAAATACAGAAAAAAAAAATTAGTATATAATAACAAAAGGTTTTAGGTAGTGCAAGCAGCTGCTATGAAAATAGTCATGAATGAAAGGGAGAATGTTTTGGCAAACGAGTTAGTTATGATGATGCGTAAGAAAGATAAGAGAAACGAGAGTATAGTTTTAGTTTCACATGATATTTTGGATGAGTGGAGTTTTTAAGTTATAAAGAAAATCTATCTATATATGTAGCAGAAAAAAGATTACGCCAGATTCTATCAGATGTAAACAGAGACTATCAGTATATCATAGCTCGTGAGGAGAAGGCAATTGACAATAGATGTAATTTCCTACAGTTACAACATATGAAGAAGTTATCATCTATAGAGTCTTCAACGATGAAAGGGAAAATGAGTGAAGATATTCAATATGAAAGGGAGAATTTTAATACAAGCAACTGTGTGTCCCTTTGATTTGAAAAATATATTAAACCAAATATGAAAGATGCATTGTAAAAGGATGACATAAAGAAAAAGAAGCTGATAATAAGAAAAGTAAGTTGTAACAAAAGACAAAAAAAAAAAAAAAAGTAAATAGATACAAAGTGATCAAGAAAGTTGAGAGACTAGGTAACGAAGTTGTGAATGATGGAGATAAAGTTTTGAAAGGATAAAGGATAAGGATAATGCAGTAAAAATAGTACAAATTAAGGAGTTTGAAAAGATGAAAATTAAGAATATATGTGTGTCTAATGTTAATTTTTAGAGAGACTATAAAGATGAGAAAAATTTAGTGTCTATTTTAAAGTAGCAAAACGAGGTTATAGCGTTCAAAAGAAGAAAAAAAACAAAGGAAAAAAGAACATAAAAGCATATCAAAGAGAACAAAATCAGACTAATGTTTATCTAAAAAACGTCCAAAAGAAATGGAAGAGGATGGCATATATAAAAGAGATCTTTGAGAGTTTAGTTTGGGGTATCACATTTTGGAGTTAGGTGTGTGTAGTGTTTGGCATCAACGTACCTCATGGTGTGTTTTGTTTGTTTTCATTTTCATTTATTGTTTGTCGGACAGGTGTATGTCATTTGTGATTATTGCTTTTTGAGATTTAAATTTTCTTATTGTGGAGATTTATGTTTTCTCTCGATTATCTTCTATTGAATTTACTGTTCATTTTGAGTTGAAATTATAACTTAACGATATAAAAAAAACTATGAGCACCAAATATTTTTCTTGACTTAACTAGTTATGCTACGTGGACAAATACTTTTGCCACCAACCAAGTCGATTTCAACCCTACAAAATTATTCAGATCAATTAAAACGAAAAAAAAAAATAAACGAGAAAAAAGACACATAAAAATAATGATTTAGTTAATTAAACTTAGTCAGTAAAAATATTTATACAGGTGTTATATATTATTGATTTATTTCTCTAACTTAAATAACAACAATATTAATCATGGCATATATAATTTGGACAATGAAAGAAATTACCTTAACCACCACCGATAGCATTAGCTAAGATATAGGCTAGCAATGAGGAAAATGTATGGCTTCTAAAGCCACAAAAACATGAAAAAAATCAGAAAAATAAAAAATAAAGAAACCAAAGCCATCACACAACACTTCCCTCCATCTTCTCTTCCTCAATGCAAAACTCAGCCTTCAACAAAAATGCCATTTTTCTATCTCTTGTTGTTCTTCTTTCTGGCCCCACGAACACTTCCCTCTACTACTATCATAGTGGGTCTATTATCCCATTCCCAGACATTGATTCCACCACCAACACTGACATGTCTTATCATATATCATATCATAACATAGCAGGTATTTCTTGTATCTATCTATCTTTTTATTATTCTATGCATCTTTCACTATCGTCTTTCTTTTTCCCTCAACAAATATTCTTTGCCTAAATTTTATGATGAAATGATCCAAGGTGGCCTAAAAATTATTCGAATTCTTAGTAATAGAACTCACAGCATTATGTATGTGTATATAATAAGATAAGAACGAGGAGATGAACAAATCATTTTTATTTAAACACAATTCTAACAGATTTTTTTCTTAGCCACATTCCAAAACGGATAAAGGATGTGGAAAAAGGATGTGTGAGAGAGTTACAAATAACTTAGATGTGTTTGTTTGATATGACAAAAAAAATTCTTCATGTACATTTTTTTTTTTGTTGACAAATCTTTATGCAAATACAAGTTTAATATGTAATTTTTAAATAAACAGTGAAATATACTTTTTTATATTAGAGTAATTTTACAATTAGTTCCTAATAATTTTTTGATAAGATATTTTAATTCTTAATAAAATTTAATTACCAAATCAATCCTTAACATTTTTATTTTATTAAACAAATCAATCATTGTATAAAATTTGATAAGGTTAAATAAATTAGTTTCTACCATTATTTAATAAATACATTATAGTTTCTAAATTTTTTTTGGAATTATTAGACTAATCTCTCTTTATAGACGAATAATTTGATATGGAAACTAACTTGTTTAACAGAATAGAAATCTAAAGACTGATTAGATAATTAAAATTTGTCCAAAATTAAAAATGTCTAACTAAAAGTTTTTTTAAGACTTATTTGATTATTTGAGTTTTACCATTACTTTTTTATTAACTACAAATAATTGTATGATCTATAAAGAGTGAATATATTTTGAATAAAATTAGTGAACTTTACTTTAATATTAAGAAGGTGTGCCTAAAAACAATGCAATGAACTAATATCAACTCAACAATACAATAATATATAAAATTAGCTAATGGTAAATTTTTTATTAATATTTATATTTTTTCGTATTATAAATAATGTGTATGAAGATGTACAATGATACATATAAATTAATTCTAAAACTAAATTCGCCTGATAGTTGATATATATGCTTTCACTTGTCCTCTTATTCAATTTCAAAGCGTTTGTTATGACAAAAAATTATATATGATATTTGTCTTGCATGTAAAGTTGGTAGGATAGAAATAATAAAAAAGAAAAAGAAAGAAAGCTTAAAGGTATATATGCTAGGCAGAGCATGGACACCACCCACCTCCACTTCTCAACCAGCTTTTTTCAAATCTACTTTTCCATCACTAACTTAATTTTTACTCCTTAAAGTTAAGCAAAAACAAAATCTCCTTTTGATTTTATTTTGTTATGTGTCTCCTTCTATGTCAACTTGTGTGTTATTATATCTGTTTCATTCTTGTTTTGGCCTTCAATTATATTATTAGTACTTTGGTTATTATTTCTCTCTCTGGTAATTGGTGAAGTGAAAAAAGAAAAGAAAGAAAAAAAAATCAGTGGACAGACAGAAGTTTTATGACTTGGTTGCAATCATAATTCATTGGGGACCCTTTTTCTTTCAAAAATTGATTTGTCTTTTTTTAAAATTTTCTTTTTTAGAAGAAAAAACATTGCCTTTTTGTTGTTGTGACTTTTGGTTTCTGTTAAACATTAAAAGTGTGATGAAAGGTTTGTGTTTGTGTGTGTTGGTGTGATTGCATCCTCATGAGTCATGAGATTGAGAAAGAGGAAAAGATGTTTTCCTTCTTGCTCCTCTCTTCACAAAGTAAATCAAATATTCTCTTCTTCTTCTTCTTCTTCTTCTTCTTCATTTTTCTCTCATTTATGCCTATATCTCAAACAATGATTTTGATAATGTATGAGTTTCTATATATACTGCATCATTTTATCTTCCATTTAGTTCAGTTGTCCTTTTTTGTAGCTCTCTTCTTCTTCTTCTTCTATGTTTAGCCTCTGAAATTTGTGGCCTCTATTGTTACTGTAACCATTTTGAGAAAGTATTCTATAATTCCTTCCAAGTGAATGCATGAAATTTGTCTTCATATGTGGTGGATTTGATGAATTGTTCATATTCTCCTTATCCAAGTATGCAAATTTGTTTTCTTTCTTTTTTGGGCTAAAACATGGCTTGAAAATTGAAATGCAGGTTGATGAAGATGAGATTTATTGGAGACATAGAAAGAAAGATGAAGAGTTGGAATGGTCACATAATTCCACTCACTTAGTATCTCAGTTTGCTCAATGTTTTAGTGAGTAATAACAAACCTACCCTCTTCAACCTTCAATCATCATCATCTTTTGTTTGTTTCTAGTTTTGTTGTTATCTTGAATCAGAATATGGAACATTTCTGCACATTCTGCAAATTGTTCCATTCAAATACTCATATCATTTGATTCTCATGCATTCATGATGATAATTTCCTTTCATTTCCTTTTATGATGATATTGCCCATTTTCAAATTTTGAGCTTGTGTAATAGTGTGAACAGTAGCTATGTTATGGAGCTTCTGCTATTTGTCAAATAGAGAAAAAGCAGCTTCTTTGCTTCCTCTAAAAGTTCATTTCAA
The DNA here is from genome assembly GCA_036250425.1 of Stylosanthes scabra. NCBI lineage: Eukaryota > Viridiplantae > Streptophyta > Magnoliopsida > Fabales > Fabaceae > Stylosanthes > Stylosanthes scabra. The sequence goes on along the minus strand of JASCZI010242489.1, from coordinate 7,731 downwards.
TGGAATCCACCTTTGCAATATAATCTGTGTTTTAGAAGAACATATTATATAGTTCTGAAATTTACTTGGTGTTTTTGTTTATATATCTGTTTTATTTTTCAAGTTTTTCCTTCTATAGCTGATCCATCATAATTTGTTGTCTGAAGCTAATGCTATGGTTGGATCAAGATCATGGATAGGATCACTCTTTAGCCGCAGTAACACTCGAAGAAATGATGACTATCTTTTGACACCAATCCAGGTAAATGAAGAACCAAAGGTGCTGATTTGTTTAATTTCCCTGCCAGAAAACAGTTGAAATTATTGACAGTTTTTAATTAATGCAGCTACTTAACTTTTAATGCAACAGAAAATTTTAATCTAAATCAGCATTTATGTTATGTTTCCTATTGTTATTGCTTTTTTAGTGAACATGTTTCATAGTGATATTCAGGAACAAAGACTTCAAAGACTTCAAGAACGGGTGCATGTTCCATTCGATGAGGCTCGACCGGATCATCAAGTATTTCTTTTTTCCTTGTTTATCATCATGCTCTCTGTATTTTCAGAATTATTGCAATTATATCTTCAAACCAGACTTGATTGATGACTAACAATGTCATAAACACTCTTCAACAGGAAGCATTGTCTTCACTGTGGCATTGTGCCTTTCCTAGTGTTTCTCTGAAAGGCTTGATATCTGACCAATGGAAAGAAATGGGATGGCAAGGTCCTAATCCATCAACAGATTTCAGGTAAAAACAGTTATGTTCTTAACAAGATCGCGTGAAAGGGGGTGTCCTATTATGGTTCTGTTTGGCTGCGTTCGGTTAGTGGGTGGTGACAGAATTAGGCTTAACCAATTCATTTCACAAAATGTTGAAAATAAGATCAAATATTAACTTTTATAGCATAACAAGAATAAATTTGACCCTGGCCTTTTCATACAGAGTTTCTAAATAACTTCTTTGGTGAAAAATCACTTGTTCATCTTTTCCATTACCAAATTTTCAAAGGCTACTTTTTTTTTTTGTTTTCTTTTCTGATATCATGCTTTTTCCTCAGGGGATGCGGCTTCATTTCGCTTGAAAATCTACTCTATTTCGTGAGGACTTATCCGGTATGAATTCGTTCTTTTCGTTGTGCACATATGGAAGAACTTGATCTTCTTTTATGTGCTTGTTTTAGTCTTATTGATATCTATCTCTGTCTTGGGAGAAAAACAAGAGTTATTACTAATTTTTATGGAAATTCAAATGAAGGTATCTTTTAACAGGCTGATGACAAAGAAAGAAGGAAATCGAGCGACATGGGAGTATCCGTTCGCCGTCGCTGGCATTAACATATCTTATATGTTGATACAGATGTTGGATTTATACTCAGGTTTGTTAACCTTTTCTCATTGCACTCACTTTTACTATTTACTGATTTTATTTGACAAGCTTCACCCTTAAGATTCAGAAGATTTCACTTAGTGAGTTATGCTTTTAAGAAACTCAGCCCATGAATTATCAACTTAGAAATGCAAGCTACATTTTGTGATAACTTCACTGATGTTACTTCTTACAGAAAAGCCTAGATGCCTTCCAGGAATTAATTTTATCAAGTTATTAGGAGGTAAAGAGTGGTGTCAATTGATTTCTTTTTGAGTTCTTACTTCTTATTACTCCTTCAACTGATTGAACTAAAAAGTTTCGTTGCTTGGTTCTGCAGAAGACGAAGAAGCATTCGATGTTTTATTCTGTGTAGCGTTCGAGATGATGGATGCGCAATGGCTCGCTATGTGTGCTTCCTACATGAACTTCAATGTATTCTTTCTTTCTTTCTATATTTTCTCTGCATCACTACCACTTTTCTTTCTAGGCCTGCAACTCCTTCAAGAAAAGAAAAAAAAACAAAACAAAAACAAAAGGAAAGGGAAAAAAGTATTTACCTTGGAGAACAAGCTACACAGCAAAGGGAATGAGTTTTGAAGAAGACATTAGGATATATTATTAGGCAGTGTTTGGTTCGAATCTTGAGACGAAAAAGATGTTAATACTAGGACAATAGTAGCTTAAAAATCGTCGCAAAACACATAGTCATGGATAAAACTCTTTTAGCACTAGGATTTTTTTTTTCTTTCTTTCAACAAGACTTGAAGTCAAGACCTTATTAAAATAAAAAATATAACTAACGACTTAAACATTATTGCTACATAACTGACCATGAAAGTTGTGATTTCCATGGCTTCAGGAGGTTCTACGAGTGACGCGGCTGCAGTTGGAGAGAGAGCTATCCTTAGAAGACATCCATAGAATACAAGATCTACCTGCTTACAACCTCTTGTATCAATAGGCTTTATTTTCACTCTTCCTTCTCCTCCTCTTCTTCTTCTTCTTCCTTTGTCCATATGAGCAACAAACTCCAACAAGTGATGAAACAATTTTGTAGGTATTGCATATACAGTTTCATTTACAATGGCAACCCCCTCAATGTACTTTTTCAAGGGGGTTTTAGTAGATCACTTTTGAATGAACTTGTTTTAGTCACTTGTGAAGTTCTTTTTAGATGACATTTAGTAAGTTAAATGAGTGGCTAATGACATTCAAAGGGAATGCATACATTCTTTGGAATTCACACTTAGGGGGAAAGAGCAAGAAGCAAGAAAATGTAATTTATGTGGTAATATTATTAGGGGGGCATTGAATTGAAAATAATATGCTAAAATTAGGTTTAGTTTTTGGTTTTAGCTTAGGCTTAGAGAAGTGCTTGTATAGTGACAAATTCACAACCAATCCAGACTCTAGTGTCCCTAGGATTATGAAGACCAGCATAATTTGCGAACCCTTTAATGTATTAAATTAATCAAAATAATAAAATAATTATTCATATGAAAATTCTTATACAAATATTATAGTTGAAAACAACTAGATAGCCTAGCATGTTTGAGTAAACTTTAACTAATTTGTGTTAATTGAGTGGTTAATTTACTCATTCACTTAAATAAATATTGCGAATTTAAATTTCGTCTTGTATATACAACAACTTATTTACTGACGAAAATTTTTAAATAAAACTTAAAAATGAAACAAATTAGTTATTATTCCGTCCGACTGGAATGTTGTACCGTGGTTGTTAGCAAACTAAACATTTTATTAATCACTTTTGTGATCTAAGTGACTTATTTATCCTTATACATTTTTTTTAATTGAAGGGCTTAGATATTCCGCGATTTAGAAAAAGAGTAACGTTTTGTATTTTCGATTAGTTAGGAATTTATTTATCTACAAATTAAAAAAGTCAGGTTTGTTTTTGCCTGGTTCTTATTATACTTAATCTTTGTTAATTTGCTTATGTCCTACAGTTCTATTAAATTGGAGTAAAATTAAATAAGAGTTGCATAAGACTAAGAACTTTATTGGTATAGTCAAAATATAGTAGTGCAATTGGCACTACCGACACCAAATTTTTTTTTTTTTTTTTTAAGTTGGTAATGAGATGTTAACCATCTAAAGAAATCCTTCTGCTTACGGAAATCAAATGGATATATTATTATTTTATTCATTGCTTTGTGGCAAGAAAAGCGAGAACTAACTAACTAAGTTGAAAATTTTGTTGGGTTAAGATAGAAATATGTAAAAGTAATTATGGTTGATTGGACTGGAAAAAGTGTCAACAACAGAGAACTAATCAGAGGATTTCATCCATATTACGGGATTTCATTTCAGTGCCGTCAATAATTGCGTCAATTTTGCTTAATTACATCTACTAATCATTCATCACGCTTCAGATTTCACTGCTATAGATGCTTATTACTAAATGACTAAATGTTGCTTTCGAGCAAGTCCAACATTTTTTTTTTTTGTTGTCATTATCGTTTTTAGAGATTCATGGATAGGGTAGCGTAAGATAGAATTTAAACTCAATTATAATTTTACAAGCGAGTTAATTTTTCACTACAATCCAATCTTATTTTATCTGCTGATTTAAAATATGCCAACTCTAATCCTATCTGTCTTTAATACGTGAGTATCCAATCTTACGTAAATTTTTTAAAAATTAAATACTTATAAATTACTAAATAAAATTAACTTTTGTATAAGTAAAATTAAATTTTCAATTGAATATTTTGACTCAATTGTTAAAAACATTTTATATTATTGAAAAATTATTGGTTTGACACTTACTTTTAATTTATCTTTTTATATATATATATATATATATAAAATGTGAGTTGGTCGGATAGGGTAAAATCTCAATTGATGCATCCAACTCTAACACTGCTACGGATAAAATTGGGAATCCTATCCGACGAGAATGGCTTGAATTGAATACAAGCGGATAGATTTATTATTTCCATCTCTATCTATCATTTTAATCAGTTCTATTCCTAAATATGGCTGTGTGTTCAATACTATAAGGAACATTTTTCTTTTTTAATAGATTAAGAATTATTTATAGTATCTTCACTTAAGATAAAGATTTATAAAAATAAATAAATAAATATTATTTGATCTCTTGTATTTGTATAAAGAAAAAATAATAACAGTACACATAATCTTTTACACGAAAAACAGAAGCATATATCATTTACAGTGAGCTTAGCTGATAGAAAAATAGATGTGTCCAATAAAAGACATTATTCATATATATATTTAACTCATTAAATAAATAAATTATACCTTTATTCTCCGTATGAAAAACTATGTATACTTTTATCAATTTTTACTTATAAAATTTTGAAATAAGAGGGAGAGGGTTATATTTATATTTTAAAATTCAAAAAATGAGATGGGTGTCATTTTTAGGGATTTAAGTCTTAGTTATGAAATATTTCAATTTGTGAATGAAATATCCAATTAATCATAACATTTTTGTTGAGGAATGGGCTTTATTACAAAATTTAAAAATATATAAAAACTCAATTGAAAAAAAAATTATAAATTTAATCAAATTATAGAAATTGACCGAATAATTAAACTAAAATATTTTAAACTAAAACCATCATATAATATATAAAAATATTAACTAATGCTTAGAAACATAATAGTCTATATATTTTAATTATCAACGATTTAAGATAATTAATAAATATTCAATCAACATCAACTAACAATTAAAAAAGTCTAATTTCACTTAGGTTTTAGATAATATGTTATACTAGATTTTGGATGAACTTTTTCACTAGTTTTTGAATGTTTTATATTCACTAAATTTTAAATAATTTATTTAATTGAGTTTTAAATAAGTTGTTTCTCATAAAAAAAAATTAACCAATTATTAACTGTTGTAAACAAGTGGGGCGGCTAAGCGCATAGTAACCCAATAAATCATGGCCGTCCATTCCTAATCAAGTTACTATGTTGCATAGTAAATGAATCATAACCGTTCATTCCTTTTCATGTAATAGTAAATCTTTTACTATAAATAGGGCTATGATTTCATAAGTTTTTCATATCCAGAAATCAATAAGAATTTCATATTCTTTTTCTCTATAGTTCTCTTTCTTTCTTTTCTCTTGTTCTCTCTATTATAACTTTAATTCTATAACACGTTATCAGCACGAGACTCTGATCAATTCACTTCGAAGCACGAAGCTCTAATCAAGTTTCTTTGAAGTAAGGTACTAATCTTTTACCATGTATAATCTTTCTCGTCTCGAATTTGTACCCCTAAATATATCTGGTAATAATTTTCTATCATGAATACTTGATGTTGAAATCCATCTAAATTCAATGGGTCTTGGAGACACCATTGAGGCCAATAATGACGCATCCCTGAAGGATCGCGCTAAAGCCATGATATTCATTCGTCGTCATCTTGACGAACCTCTGAAAAATAAATATCTGACGTTAAAAGATCTTGAAGATCTGTGACAGAACCTTCATGATAGGTATAATCACCAGAAGACGGTTATACTTCCTCGTGCCCGTTATGAGTGGACGCATCTGCGTCTACAAGACTTTAAAACCATCAGTGATTATAACTCGGCTATGTTTAGAATTACCTCACAGCTGAAATTGTGTGGTGAAATGATCACTGATTATGATATGCTGGAAAAGACCTTCACTACCTTCCATGCCTCGAACGTGCTCCTGCAGCAGCAGTATCGAGAGAGGGGATTTTATAAATATTCTGAATTAATTTCATGCCTTCTTGTTGCTGAGCAGAATAATGAACTGCTCATGAAAAATCATGAAGCTCGCCCTGCACGTGCTGCCCCACTCCCTGAAGTGAATGTGGCAAATCATGACCCCAGAAGGGATAAAAGGCAAGAAATTAATAAAAGAAAATTTTATGGAAAGAGAAGGAACAATAAGAAAAGATCTCACCTGAAGTGGGAAAGGAATAATGGGCACAATAAGAAAACAGAAAACAAATGCTTCCGTTGTGGTGGTATTGGTCATTGGTCGCGTACCTGTCGTACCCCAAGACACTTGGTTGATCTTTACCAAGCATCCTTAAAGAAAGATGACAAAGAAAAGGAAACAAATTTTGTTTCAAAGGAAGAAACTGAAAATTACGCCAT
>JASCZI010242484.1:14800-26218 GCA_036250425.1 Stylosanthes scabra | reverse complement strand
TCCGTAGAGTATACTAAGCACTTAAGGGAAAATCTTGAAGTTGGGATTACTTCGAGTGGAGTGGGTTAGTATATGGTGTGGTCTAGTCCGTGAGGCGTATCTCAAGACCTCGTGTTTGTAAGAGGTTTGTCAAGCACCTATTGAAGCTTGGTGGATAGTTGAACTTCCTAATTGCGATTAGGAAAGAGTGGACGTAGGCAAGAGTTTTGGCCGAACCACTATATATTGTTGTGTATCGTATCTCTATCCTTCATCTCTTTAATTATCGTCATTTATATTTTACAAGTGTTTTGGAAAGTACAAGCTCCTTGTAAGTACTTAAGAAGTGGCTTAAGTCCTTGGAAAAATACTAGTACAATCATTTGAGCAATTTACTTTCAAAGTAATTTAAGCTTCCGCGAAAATTTATCATTGTTGCTTATATACTCAATTCACCCCCCCTCTTGAGTATTGAATATAACGTGCTTATCGACTAACAAAAGGTACCTGCATCAGAAGAAGTAGTTCGTGTATCAAAGTCAGAATCAGAATTAGACCAGTCAAAAGGATTGTTATCTGATGCCAGCCTCACAAGTTCAGCTCAGCGTCTGGCTTGCCTTGCCCGGCGTAAAGTTCGTTCAATTTCAGGAATGAACAACAACAAGCCATGATTCGAATGCGATCTTAGCATTCACATAACAATTCCTAAGTATAAAGATAAAAAGAAAACTACTCTATTAAAGAAAATTCAAACGACTATCATATTTACAATATTCACATATTCACAATCAACCAAAAACTGACACACATTTCTGCTTCCCCGGCAACGGCGCCAAAAATTTGGAAAAGCGGAGTTTCATTGCAGATAGCTCCGAACCGATGTCAAGGGAACCGTGCCAAATTTAGTTAAAAAGGTGTCGCAAAGATGCAACCAAGTTTGAAAATACCGAGTACTGGACTTGGGTCGTTCTCCCTAGGAAGCAGAAACAGAGGTTTGTCTTTGGTTGAGAAAATATCGGGGTTGGTTACAGTTTGTTGTTGAGAGCTGAGCGCAAGAAAACATATTAAAATAGCAGTGGGTTAAAGAGTGCCCGGCTATGGGGGTTGGATGGACTGTCACCTAAAGGAAACTAACCACCACAGGGTGGTGGAGTTAACCCCTATTCGAATGTCCTAGGCATACACAACAGCAGGGGACCTAGGTCTCAACAGAAATCGAGTAAATCCCACGTCACTAGGAAGAACTCACCAGTAGTGCACTTTGCACCGAATTGAGTCTGTCTCATTTAAGGTCCCCACACTGCTGGCACGGGCGTAGCGTTAACAGCATCGAAATTAACTCCGTTCCTCCCATCCATTGCCCTTAGGGATCGGCAGCTAAGATCATTCGCACATTTCATCCCATAGCCGAGTTACTATGGTCACTACTCGCTACGTACAGAAATCGTAATTGCGGAATTTAAACGGGCAGCATAACAGTAAGACATAATGAAAAATGGGCAGAATAACGGCAATAATATTGAATAATTCAAAATTAAAGTTGAAAGAGTAATAGCATACAAAATAGAAAATAAAAGCAGAAAATTGTTTGGCTAGTGAAAATGGACAAAAAAAACTAATGGAACCCTAAACTAAACTAATGAAATGGTGAATTGGGCTCTCCAAAAAAGGTAAAAGGCTTCCTCTATTTATAGGCACCAATCTGGCCATTGGTGCGTACGCATAGGCATCTCAGGTGCGTACGCATATGGTCCGGTTCCAGCTAGGATGTGACGCCCAAGGCATGGCAATGCGTACCCATAGGCTCCTTTGGTGCGTACGCATAGGCTCTGGATTTGGCCTTCAAGCTTTTCTTTTCGATCCTCTCGTTCCTCGCGCTCTCTTTAGCCACTTCCGCTCCGAACTTTGGCTGTTAAAGCCTGAAACACTTGAACATGCACAGCAAGGCATCGTACGGAACGGGAAACAGTTTAAAACATAGTAAAACTTGGCTAAAATAGCAGAAATTACATTTACATCCCTAAGAAACGATTAAATGCAAGCATGCTTGTTTCTCATGTATTTAAGTGGTGAAAGGTTGATAATTAGTCAATTTATGATATGAAATAACCCATCGAAATGGGGTTTATTAAAATTCTAGAAGATCCATAGGCCATCTGAGTGAAGACTTATTGAAGAAGATTATTGATTTGAATTTGAAGAAAAGAGAGAAAAGATAGGATCAGATTTGAATTTTGATTTGTTTTAGATAAGATTTGATTTAGATTAAATTTTATTCAAATTCTGTTTTTCTGTTTTAGGTTTATTATTTGATTATAAAAAATAGCTCAGCATTAGGGTTGAGAACCCTTAGCTTTAGACATAAAGTTTACAATTCTTAGGGTTTTAGGTCAAGCATGAATTGCTAAATTACTTCATTGTTAAGGGTGAGGAGCTTTGTTCACCTAGCATGAGGTAGCTTTGTACATATGTTAATTTAATTCTGTGAGGTATTTTCAGTTATATTCTATGCATGAATTAGTTTTCTGTTCTTCATCTTAATGGTATAGAATCACTGAGAGGTGTTCTTTCCCTATTTTGGGCTAGGTTAACTAAGTTGAGAAATTTAATAACCTAAGCTAGCTGGAAACTTATTCACATGATGAATTAAAACTAACTAGAGATAGTAAAAGATAATTTTTCATGCAACTAATGATTCTGTGGGTTAAAAATTGGATTAGAACTAGTTTAGATAGAGTGGCATTTAATCTAATCTAGGATCACTTTTTAAGACTCATAAGAATTGGAATTGGATCATATGCTTCATCTCTTTATTCTGTTAATCATCTAAGATATTAGCTTTTAATTAAATAAAGAGAAACTAAATTACTAAGAGATTAGGGTTTAGTTATAATAGATTTGTTGTGCTTGATTTCTGATGACCTCGAATTATAATTGAATATGTGTATTGATTCTCATGGGTGAATATCTCTGAAGCTCTTAACTCTCATTCCACCATCTCAATTCTCAAGTATTTTCTGCTCCTTACTCTCTGTTTACTATTGCTATTCGATATTTTAGTTTTAAATTACTTAAATCATAAAGTATTCATTCAATTTAATTAGTATAATTAACTGGGTAGAAATTGATTAGTCCTTTAATCCTCGTGGGAAACGATACCCACTCACTATGGTATTACTTGCATGCGATTCGGTGCAGTTGCTGAAATTATAACGTATCAACATGACAATAAACTTGGCTACGGAGCGTACTCAAAATGGTAGTATGGGCTGCTTTGGTGGATTCTATGACAATCGGCAGTTGAGAAACCATACTTGGGATTTATTCTGAGTAATCGTCGGGTGTGGGAAGACAACCGACGCATGAGCTCATGGTCTGCAATTAGGAAAGGCATTCATCATTCTTGTGTGCTGTATTTGTTTTCCTTTATGTGTACTTATCTATGTGTGTATGTTAAGATGTTTAAATGTCCTTATAAGCGAAATTCCTATTATGCTATCTGGCACCTATGTGATGCCAGCCCCTAAGTTAGAAGTAGTTGCCCATGTGATACCCCGAGTTGGGAACCTTAGGTTCTCACCCTCTTCTTTCTTACACTGCGCATCACCTTATTTCTCCTATTCTCTCTAATTCTATCACGATGAGGCTGATTCTTGGTAGTTCGAGTGTGCCGCGACCTCCTCGCTCTTCTGTTTCTCCCACTTCTTCTTCTTCTTCTTCTTCTTCTTCTTCTTCTTCTTCTTCTTCTTCTTCTTCTTCTTCTTCTTCTTCTTCTTCTTCAGGCACTAGCAGCGGAGTACCTCGTGAGCGTGACTGTTCTCCTCGAGCTCCCGTTCATGTTCCTATCTATCCACCACCACGTGTACCTATGATGGATGCTCGTCATTATTGTAGCCACTTTGGTCAGCATCGTGTATTTCTCCCATCCCCACAGCGTGATGCTAGCGAGCCATCAGAGGAGGATTCTGGCGAGCGTGATGATACTCACTCTTCTAGTGATACTAGTCATAGTATTGTAGATGTATCCTCGGTTGATGCCTTCCAGGGCTCAGACCGGGAGAGTATCAGTTTTAGTTCTGGTCCTTCCAGTCACTCGTCATTCGATAGTAGCTTTTCGGGACGTTGGTCTGGTTCGACTATATCATCTAGTGGTACATCTTCGGAGGATGACTTGTTGATCCGCCATTTTGCTGGTACCTTTCCCCTTCCCATGCCTTAGTGATAGTATTAGATTTTATGATGTAGTACCTCATTAACTATTAGAACAGTACGAGGACCAAGAATGTCTAGTTGGACTGATTCCTAGCTTAGGTGGCCTTTTCTAAGGTCAGGATCAGCTCCTAGGGATGGTCTAGTCGAGTTGTATTTTCATTTATTTTCTGTATCTTTCTTCTCAGTGTATGCTATCAACTTCGATGTATTAAAGCATGTCAGCTTCTAATGAGAAGATTCCAGTTGTGTCTTTCCTTTATTTATTATGTGCCCTTTCTTTACTTGTTATCATCTTCATGTTGCATTTTGCTCCTTACTATTATGTATTTTCTTAACGTTTTGGTTAGTGTTAAGTGACATCCTAGCCGTAGGTATGATCATGACATACCGAAAGTTGGGATGTTACATGAGTCAGAGAGTGAATGAGGGGATCTTCGGGATCAACTTCACTGCTTCAGACAATAACGGACTCTCAGGCGTAAAAAGGCGTCGAAGGAGCGCCAATGTCGTGAAATAGCGGCACATGATGATCACATGGAAACCCCCAATTATGAAAAGTCAAGCAAAGCGCTGGGGCGTAAAAGAACGTCCTCGGGGAAATACATTTTGAGAGTGATCTGGGATATATACTGGATCGGTCGGGTTGGCTAAGATAACCGATCGAATAAGCTCATTTAGCCATAGGGATAGGCATGCATTATATATATTTGTGTGACATTGATTGGTTTGAATTGTTTAGTAGATGTAGATACTAATTGTTAATTTCCCTGCAATGAATGTTTATGTGTCTTGTTTGTGTTTGTGATACTCAATTGGGATCTAAGATAAGAGAGGTGATGGCTTAGATGTTAATGAAGGAAATTATAAGGGAATAAAGGTTAGATGGTAATGAGTAGACATGAAAGAAGATAGAAGTTAGTGACCGTAGAACCAACCAAGATCTTATAGAGAGAGTTGTATGCTTCGATATGTGAGGCTAAAACGTGAGAAAACCCGAGTGACGAGTAGGATTGCCTCGTGTGATATTGCTAGCTTATCTTATATAGTTTCGGTGCCTTTACCGTACTAAGAATCCAGTGGTTTAGGATTCTCATCCTGTATTGTTCACATGTTTTTCAGATGCAGGTTCATGTTCTGTGAAGCAGTCGAAGCAACGAATGTAATTCAGAGTCTTAGACATTCTCCGCTGTGTTATATCGAATCTTTGTATCTACATAATAAGTGTTCAATGCCTAAGCTTCGCTGGCTAATTATAGAGTTAATGGACCAATTGTAATAATATATATTTCATATAAACAAAGTTTTGTAACTTATAGTGTATCGCTCTATTTTGTTATGAAATTATAGTTATATTAGTTGGTTTTAAAAAGGTCTGTATTTATGTATGTTAAAGAAGAGAATGTCATAATAACTTAATATTGGTTAATTATGTTCGTGGCATGGTTAATCGGTATTAGGGTGTTACATAAACCATCAATATTATCCTTAAAGTTTTTAAAATTTGACAAAAATCATCGTCGGGCCCATGCTGGGCAGGGTCATGTGCACCCCTAGTAAGACGTGCTAGGTACATTAGTTTATTATAACCTTAACGAGATTTTAAAAATGAAAAGGGTTAGGGTCGATTTTGATTTTTGACAAAATCATTGAGGACCAAAATGACATTTAACTCATAATATGCTGGCTTAGTTCATCACATGGGGTAAAAAGGAGCATCATCACCCTAGCACATCCCATTAATTAAACCCAAAAGAGATAAAAGAAATAAATATTGCATACTAAAGATTATTTTTTCATATAAAATCATATATTCTATACTTAAATATATTATTTTATTATATCTGATTTAACTCCGTTTAAATTTTAGTTGATCTTTTGGTTCTTGGAATTACAATTCTACTGGTTCGGTTTTCAAAACCCTGTCTACAATTTTTATTTCATTTCCATTATTTTTAGGTCATGCATTCTAATTCCAATTCTAGATCCACTAACCTAACTTTTCACCATTAAACAATGGCTTGTTTTTTATTAATTGTGAGAGACTTTTTTGTATTTATTGTACGAGAGTTTTTTTTATGGGAGGATATCCTAGATTCGACAGGCACAGACTAATTCCTTACACCTTATCGAGTGCCCTTTTCGGGGGTTTGACATTACCACATTCCCTTATGCATACATGTTGCCCCCAAAGTTCGAACCCGGGACTAGACACTTAAACAACCCAAGCCACTTACTACTTGTGCTAGGGGATGTAGTTAGAGTTTATTTACCTAACTTCAAAATCTTTTTGTTTTTACTTTAATTTAAAACTCCTTTTTTAGCATGGTTCATAGACTTAGCCAAACCCAGAACCCTAAACCAAAAACGAACCCACATCCAACGCGACCCACATCCAACCCAGAACCCATCCAAACTTACCCTTGTTCCCGAAATTCCTCTTTGGCTCTCTTCTCCATCTAACCTTTTACTTATGTTGCTACCACTAGCTCTTAAAGAAACGATTCTCTCTTTTTTTCTCTCAACTTTTTTTCAAGTATAATATTTCTATCATTTATTATCTTCTCTCACATATTTATTTTTAATCCCACTTAAAGAATATATGGTGAAAGATTACACATTTATAACAACAATTGACAAGAAAAATGTTGAGGATCCATTCCTCTAATGTAATATCCCGATTTTGGGAATTCAATCATAATATTATATTGTCATAAATTATTTTATTGTAGGTAATTAGGTAAATTCTTTTTGATGATTTGAATTTAAAAATTAATTAGGCTTATTATGTTATTTTGAATATGTTATAATTTAGCTACTTGTATGTTTATAATACTATTTTTGATATAGGAAAAATAATAAGAATTTAATAATTTAATTTGAATAAGTTGAATATGTTGAGTTTTTATTTTATGGACCAAAATGAAAAATTTATTAGATTATTTAAGTATAATATGTTGGCTTACTCTTTTCTGTATTTGTTGCTTGAGTTTGCTTTAGTGTGTTTGGTTGTTTGCTTGCTTTTTTGCATGTTTACTGTAGGTATCGTCTGGAGGTATCGTCTGGATGGCCTGAATGCTTTTTAATTGGTTGGATTGGATGTATGGGTGTTTCTAGTTTTCTTAATCTTCTCCCTTTTGAAATTAAGTTGTGGCTTGAATTAAAAGTAAAGTTGATATACCTTATGGAAGTAGGGATTTTATATAATAATTTCTATTTTAAGAGGACTAATTAAAAGGGGTTTTTCAGAGTAACATAAATAATTTATTTAAAATTTTAAGAATGATTCACGAGGTACAAGATTGTCAAACTCGCGAGTTTAAGTAAACTCGTGGAGCCGACCTAAACTCGACTTGCGAGTTAACTCGTAAACTCGTATGAGTTTACCTGTTATATATTTTATTTAAAAAATATATATATACCATACATAATTTTAAATCTAAACATTCAAAATTAACAATTTTCAACCTCAATATACATTAAACTAAAATAATGGTACATATGAGATATAAAAATTAGTACAACAGGCTATACAGAACACATAAACACACAAATCCAGCCATTTTCCACAAAATTGTAGATAAAATATGCTTAGTTAGATTGAAATTGAATCAAGTTTTTTTCTCATTTTCATGTGCACGAGCCAAATTAGAATAATTTAACGTAAACTATGAAAAGAAGGCCATTTCATCCTCAGTGAGCTTCCACAGAAGCCTTGCTCGATTATCTCCCTAAAATCCCAAATTATTCCTTCAATCCTCAAAAGAAAAAATTCAAATTATACGGTCATCAAAAACTAAAAATTCTAACAAACTAAAATTGAAACTCTCCAATAACTTCATCATCCATGGCATCAACATCATCTTTGATGCGTCCCCCAAGGCCGGTTCAGAATCCCTTAATTTTCAAAACAGAAATTCGTTGCAGATAGTTTCGAATCAACTATGGGAGTCGAGTAGAGATTTAGAGAAGGTGTCACAAAGCTTACAACTAGTTAAAAATACCGAGTATTTAACTCGGGTCATTCTCCCTAGGAATTGAAACATTGTGGCTCGCGAATGGTTGTGAAAATATCGGGGTTGCAATGGTTGAGTGTTGGTAACAAGCGCAAAATAAGAAATAGATAGAACTGATAATAATAAAGGGGTGTCTGGTCTTGAGTTGAAATATAATGTGTCCCTATAATCACCACTAATCTCAATTACGAATGGTTGTCACATAAGGCACAAAGCCCTCTCTGTCAAACGGTCGAATGGGTGGAATTAACTCTATTCTGAAAGTCCTAGGCATACACAATAACGTAGACCCTTGGTATTCGGCGAACTCAAATAACCCATCAAGTTCGCGTCGTTAAGGTTCTCCCGTTATTGGCAGGGGCGTAGCGTTAACGGAACAGTTTTAACCCGGACCTTAACTCATTCTTATCCTTAGGGATTAGTGGCTAAGATCATCCTCACTTTAACCCATGACCAAGGCACAAGAACACTTCTCCATAGTTATAAGAAAAAAAACATCAAACACTTGGTGGCCATAATAAAGAGACATGGTAAATAACAATGGAAATTAAGAAATCAAGATGATTAATGAATTAAATAAGCAAGAGAATCAACAATTATCACTAATCTACCAAGAAAATAGCAATGGATCATAACAAGAAATAAATTTCAGCAATATGAAAATAAGAACACAAGAACATAAAAGCTAGAATTGAGAAATAGAGGAATAGATGAAAGAAACAAGTGTAGATTGCATTAATTAAACAAGAGTAGCAATTAACAAGTATTCAAACATGAATTAAAGTAAAGAGTTTGGCTAGTGAGGGCTGGAAAATGGAAGAAAAAATGAAGAACACTATGAACTAAAAGAGAGAAAATGAGAGAGATGGAAAACTCTCCCAAATTCCTTCAAAACTATCTAAACTATCAATTGATCCTAATTGGTATTGTGTGGTAAAAGTCTCCCTTGTGCTTCACCTGTTCTTCCATTATTTAGATTAAATTTGGGCTTCATGGAGGCTTGGCCTTGGCCCCAAAACTTGAAATTCCAATTCTGGCCTTCAATTTAGGTGTTTCTGGTGCAAAAGCTGCGTGTGCAACATTAAAAGCTGCGCAAGCAACATTTTCTGTCTGCAAAAGCTGCATGCGCAACCTTATAAGCTGCGTGTGTAACTTCTGCTAGCAACAATGTTGCGTGTACAACATTGCAAAGCTGCGTGTGCAGCTTTGGCTAGTAACAAAGCTGTGTGGGCAACTTTGTGAATTGCTTGTGCAACTTTGCTAGCAACTTCTTTTTTTTTTTTTGGCTTCTCTTCATGAATCTTTTACTTCCAATGCCTTCCTTAGCCTTTTTCATGCATTTCTCAATCCCTAAAAACCTGAAATACACTAGCAAACATATCAAGGTACCAAGAGGGATGTGGTTGTACCAATTTCAGTGAATTCTAAGGCTAATTTAGCAAGTTTATTACAGTTAGAAGAAATACAGCAAAGGTTCACAAACATGGTTATTCACAAGCAATTATGTGGTTTTAGATTGACAAACCCATCAAATACAACACATATTTTATCATGAAATATGAGTTCATCAACTACCCCACACTTAGAAATTAGCATGTCCTTATGCTTAAGTGAATAAAACCAAGAGGTGAATGGAATTCCTTAATCTTTACAAAACAAATTCGAGAATCATAAAGGGAAGAACTGCACAAGGATTAATCTTATGGATGACATCACATTCAAAGAGAGATTAAATAATCATGTGCAAGAGTATGGGCAAAAGTATTACAGCAAATACTACCCCCAAAACAATTAAGTTCAAAAGGATTTAAACTTGTCTTACACCATAAGCAATGTTCTTAATCATAGAAGTGAGCTTAAGAACCCTTACCAGATGTGTATACACTCTATTCACTCAAGTGTCTAGGGTTGAAAACTCTTAATTCCTTTATAATCTTGCTTTTCATAAATTAATCTTCATCTAATCAATCAACATCAAATGTATATATGTGTGCAACATCAAGAGGGCTTTTCATGGTTGTAATGGGGCCAAGGTGAAGGTAGGAATTCTTATTTGGCTAAGTGAGCTTGAAAAAACTCAAATCTTTGATTAACAAAGGATGCACCTAGCTCTCTCTTTTCTTCACTCTAACCCAATATTTCTTAACCTTAAGACTCACAATGCAATTTGAAGATACATGTGATGCATTTTTCCTATAATGAAGGATTATGGCATATGCACTTGCTTATTTGGTAGCTTTCGTTTTGCTACTTTAAAGTGACAAAAGACTTTTCTTTCTTTTCTTTCTATTTTCTTTTCATTTTTCTATTTCCTCTTTTCTTTTTCAAACATATTTTCTTGTCACTTTTCTCTTTTCTTGATAGCTTGTGCAAGTGTAAATGCCTATGACATATATTTTTATGCATACATGTAGTTCCCAAATGCCTTAAGATATTTCTCTTTTTCTTTTTTTCCATTTGTAAACCCATTTTTCACCTACTCACAATGTGCTATCTTCCTTAATTCCCTTTCTTTTCTTCTCTCATAAAGAAATGCCTAACCACTAAATCCATGATTAATCAAAGATCAAGTAAGGACAATCATGGTTTTGCACTTTCAAGGCTTGTAATGAGCTAAATTCGAATAAAGGGGTATCAAGGCTCAAAGTTGGCTGAAGGGTGATTTTCAAGGTTTTGGCCATTTGGTAAGTGAGCTTTTGAAAACAAAGGCCTCAATCATATGAATTCACACAATATAAATAATCATGGACATATACAATTAATTAATTCATGAATTACAATCATAGAAAAGGAAATAACACACAAGAAGAAAATAGTGGTTCATTGGAATGTGGAACCACCTTGTTTAAGGCACAAATCCTCTCTATGTTGTGTGTTCTTTCGCTCTATTCTATGATTAGAAAATTTTCAAATCAGGTGTAAAGATCAAGTTTTAAAAGATTTTCAAAGAAATTTTTCATGGTGGGGTCTCATGCAACAAATCCTTACCGATTCGTTAGCACTCCGACAAGTGCATCGAATCAAGTAGTACCACTAACAAGTGGGTATCGTTTCAACGAGGAAAGGGGGTCTAAAAAATATCTTTAATGTGATTCTTTAATTAGATCAATGGAATTAATCAAGAATTAATTCTAAATTGAACAAGAAACAAACAAGAATAACAAAGAACATATATGAACCTGCAAGAACTCGAATTTAAACAATTATTACTACC
>JASCZI010242483.1:0-20105 GCA_036250425.1 Stylosanthes scabra | reverse complement strand
TTTTCGTTTCAAAACCTATGAAGGTCAAACCAGTTGCATTTCGTCACTAACACATCCCTTTACCTCCAGTAAAAACAGTTTTAACAAAAGATATTTTTGAAATGACAAAACTGCCCTTGGGCCCTTGTACTCATTTCGGACTTTAACTAGACTAGGTAATTAATTTATTTACCTAAGGTAACTTTATTATCTTAATCTCAAATTTTATATTTAAGTTCATTAGACTCATATTAAGCTCCCATAAAAACAGTTTTGAAAACACTTTTATTAAATGACACTTTTACCCTTTTTACCCCAAAACTAGTAAAAATACTCTAAGCCACTTTAAAGCTTATTTCTTTTCACTTCCGAGGTTAAATCCTTTTCAAAACATATTTATTTAAATACTTTAATTCTGGAAATTTTATAAAACATATCTTATTACCATTTTGCCCTTAGCTCATTCATGAAGCATACGGCCGAATGGCCTTTAAACATATTAAGCCACTTTTGGCAAGCATAAGCACATATATCTCAAGCAAACAAGCATAGCAATGCATCATCACATATCAAGGCACTCAAGCAATCATAGCACACATGTTTTCAAGAAAAGCTTCAAGCTTTCAAGCATAGCATCTCATATTCATTTTAAAGCTTTAATCTTTACCGAGCCTTTTAGCATACGAATCATTTTCAAGCGCATACATGACCCAAAACAAGAATCTATGGACCCTAACACCCTTACCTCTTGTAGATCACTTGATTTAGCACAAGAATGGACACCACAAGCCCTTTGAATGTCACGGCCAACCAAAAGCTTTAAGCTTGAGCCCTAAACAAAATATATAACAAAGATGGTAGCTTTATGTGAGTGTGGGCTCTCTAGGATCATGAGCTAGAATGGTATTGCACTTACCTCTACTAAACCAACGAAAATGAAGAAAGGAATGATAGTGAGAGCTATGGCCAAGAGGAAGAGAGTGAGCAAGCTTGTAGTTGAAGAAAATCCTTGATGATGGTGGTGATGGTGGTCACGGCCAAACAGAGAAGGATGGAGAAGCTTGTTCTTGTAATTTCTAGTATGATATTAGTGAAGAGGATGATAAGAGAAGAAGATTGGTGTATGATATGATGGTGTTTAGGCTTTGGTGTTCTTCATGATGTTCATCATGTTCATATGAACATTCAAAGTGTTCTTGGTAAAAAGGGTGGTTTGATCTTTGAAAGAAGGAGAGAGAATGTGTTTTTGGTGTTTATGATGAATAAAATCTGAAATGGATGAATGAAAAGAGAGAGAGAGTTTTGAAATATGTAGAGAGAGGTTAGAGAATTTTTGGAGTTGTTTTTGGTAAGATTTTTGGATGAAGGATTAAGTGAATGGTAAATGAGGTTAAGTGAGGTAAATGAGGTCAAGTAAAATGAATAATTTGGTGAAAAGGGAGGGAGTGAGCCACAATCATGGAGTAGTGGGCAAGCATGAGATTTTTGTTTGTTTTTGTTATGTAGAGTGTAGTAATTTTTGTGGTGTAATAAAATGATAAAATAAAATAAAGGTGGTAAAGAATTAATATAACATGAATAAAGGTGGTATAGAAAGAATAAATAGGAAGTTTTTGCATGTTCCTAAGCCATGCAACCAACGAGAGAGAAGCCTTTTCAAAAAGGTATTTCAAAAAGCAAAAAGTAAGAGAGAAAAAAACTAGAAGGTGTCATAAAAAGTTTCTAGGGCATTCTTGGCTTTACGTCTCAAATTTGCGAGGCGACTAAGGTCCAAAGATGTATTATAGCGTTGCGCTATAATTTTAACATTCCGTCGTATTTCACGTTTTACTGAAATCACGACCGGACGTTTCCCGACGAAAGCAAGCGTCGCTAAAACGGTACGAAATTCGCACTTCGAATTTCTTCACCCTTGAGCTACCAACTCGAGCTTATCTATGGAATCATAAATTTTCGTCGAAGATATTTTCCTCAATATCCTCCGTTCGTTCTAAAACGGTCAAACCGTCGCTGAACAGCGCACTGTCGCTAAAAACAGAAATTCACCAAAACAGACATACATTGAGGACAAACCCCTCAGCAACCATGGCTAGGGTACTCTAGACCCATAAACACGCTATCAAGCAATCCAAAACACATATTTACAGACAATCACACGTTTTCGTCAGAAACGGGAATAGCCGAAAGATGGGGTTTTACAATATGGAAATCAGCTGGAATCGTTAATTTCCCTATTGTGACTAGCACATTGTCCGCAATTCCGTCTATTGACATAATGCTAGTATCTGCAGTGGAGAACACTTCTTTGCTTTTCTTCAGAGGGCATAAATCTAAAGTATCATACAATTTATGAGGCATAATGTTCCTACAGGCTCTAGGGTCACACAAGCATTCATGGATGTCAACTCCTCTTATTTTGCAGGTGACAAGGCAAGCACCTGGGTCTTCACAGTTTGCTGGCAATTCTTCTTTATCCTACCTCATGTTGGAGATTGTGTTTATGCAGAATTTTTCCTCATTACTTTGTGTTTTCTTTTTCCACTCATCTTCAGTTTCTCTTTCTTGGTCAGTTTCATCTTCTTCGTAGTCACTACCATATTCTTCACAAAAATCCATTAATTCTTCACTGTCCGCATCCCTTCCACCTTTTGATTTAGCCATTTTAAGAAATTGCTCATACAAATGTTGTTCAGCCTCTTCGTTATCCGTATCTTCGAACTCGTCCTCACTTCTTACCTTATCGTGAATAGCATTAAGGAACCCTTTGGTGATTTGAGGTGGTGGAGGATTGGGAATAGGTGCTTGAGGCTGGGGTTGGATTTGTTGGGATGTTGATTTTTGCAACATTTTTGCTATCTGATTTAACCTAATTGCTATCTGATTCTGCATTTCCATCATCTCTTGGTTTTCCTTTTGACGAATATGCTCAATCTCGTCATACTTGTTTGGGGGATCATTGGCAGGAGGAAATTGTTGACGGAGATATGGGGACTGGTATCTGACATTCTGAGTGTGTTGGGGCATAGTTGACATGTAAGGTTGCCTGGATTGGGCTAGCTGTTAAGGAGTTGGATTCCACTAAACAGGTTGGTCATTTGGTCCTTGAATGTGATATTGCTTATTATTTGGCGGTATGATGGTGAAATCCACAAAATTTTGTGCAGCAGCTATAGTGTTATCTTCTTGAATTTGCAGACAATCATCCATGTGGTGGGACTTGCAGGAGCAAATTCCGCAATACTTGATGGGTTTCTGTTGTGAGTTGTCCGCTTGTTGCTTCAATGTAACTAGCATCACTAGCTGTCCCTCCTTGATCTCTTTCAACATTGCGGCGATATCCGATAAGGATTTCATCAGAAATGTAGATTCAGATGGTGCAATCTCGTGTATGCTGCTATTCTTTGCTTTTGTGCTGAAGTGCTGATTAGCATCAGCCACTGTTTCTATCATCTCCCATGCCTCTTCTGGCTTGCCTTGTTTGGCGTAAAGTTCGTTCAATTTCAGGATCAAACAACAGCGAACCAGGAGACGAATGCGACCTTAGCATATAAATAACAATTCAAAAAGAAAAATAAAAAGCAGTATGTACAGTATTCACAGACAATCAAAAACAAACAAATATTTCGCTTCCCCGGCAACGACGCCAAAAACATGACACGCCCGCTCGGGTGGTGATGCTTTCGTCGTTGTAGTTGAAAGCACCGCTCCCCTCACGGGCTGCGTTGGGACGTTTTAAAATTGGTGTCACAAGGTGCAACCAAAATACCGAGTATGGGACTCGGGTCATTCTGCTCAGGAAGCGAAAGGGAAAGTCTATTTTTGATTGGGGTTGGTTGCAATTGAGTTTGTTTGAAAGCAGTTCGCGGGTTGAAAATAGTTGAAAGTAATTGAAAGCAGTTAAAAGCAGTAAAAAGCGGTAAATAAGTTGATAATAAAAGGAGTGTCCTGGCTATGAGTTGAAATACTGTGCATCACTGTCATTGCTGCTATGTCCCAGATCGATTAGACACTCCCTAAGAGGAACCTTCGCTATATCCGAAACTAACTAGCTGTGTGGCAACGAACCCACAATTCCGGGTTCGACTCACATTTGGAGCAGGTGTTGCTTGGAGTTCGTGATTCAGCCCCCGGCTCCCAAGAGTAACCCGCTGTCACCGGTACAATCCTGCTGTCACCAGGACCTCTTGCGCGTGTGCGAAATATGGAGCCTCTGATCTATGCTCAGGGCTCACAAACTCTATCGGATCCCCCCTGTCACCATGTTCCCAAGCACTTGTGCCATGCTACCGTGGCGAACCTCGTACGGTCAAGGAACTGCCACTATGCTAGCAGGGGGTAGGGCGTATAGCTTTACGGGATTGACCCGTTCTTCTAGTGTGATCTTTATGGGGAGTTGCAGCTCCGGTCATTTGCACATTTCACCTCACAGCCGAGACACTATAGGACTCTACTCACTAATTGCGGAAATCATAAAAGCGGGAAAATAAATTGGCAGCATAACAGTATGTAAAAATTGCGGTTTGCAAGAAAGTAAATGGACAGAGTAACAGTAAAGTAAATTGAATGAAATGTGGAAGTGGGCTCCCTTGAAATGGTGAAAGGCTCCTCTATTTATAGATGCTGTAATTGACCTATGCGTACGCATGGAGGCTTCATATGCGTACGCATAGGTGCCGAGATCAGCAATTGGGCGTGCTGCCCACGCTCAGATGCGTACGCATGGCTCCATGTGATGCGTACACATAGGCTCCAGCAATGGCCTTTTAGGTTTGTTACGATCCTTTCGTTCCTTTCGCTTTCTTCGGCCACTTCCGCTCCAAACTCCGCCTGCTAAATCCTGAAACACTCGAGCACACATATCAAGGCATCGTGCGGAACGGGAAACAGTTCAAAACACAGTAAATATTGGCCAAAATAGCAGATATTACAATTACATTCCTAAGGAACTACTAAGTGCAATTTGACCTATTTTGCTAGTGTTTAAGCGATGAAGAGGTGACAATTAGTCAATTTAAGCAGTAAAATAAATCGTTGGAACAGGTTTCATCAGGCGGGCGGGCAAAATACGAGCCAGCCCGTCCCGAGCGACGAGCCAAAATCTGAAAAACAAGTTGGCTCGTATTTTAAACGAGCCAGGGAAGTACCAACCCGATTAGACTCATCCGAGTTAACGAGTTAGACGAGCCGACCCATTTAACTCGTTTTTTATTTTACTTCTTTAAAAGATAAAATTAGTATATAATTTTAGTCTTTTTTATTTCATATCCATACAAAGTAAAAAATAATATCACATATGAATTATATTTTTCATATGAAATTATATAAAAATTAAGAAAGTTAATTAAAATTCATAATTTATGTAACAAAATATATTTTATATATTAAAAAATAAAAAAAAACGAGTAAGAGGAGCCAACTCGTGCCCGCTCGATCCAAATGCGTCTAACTCGTGAGTTATACGATCTAAGCCAAATTGACCCGCTTTTAAATGAGTTGTAGTTTCATTGGCTCGACTCGCCCATATTTACGAGCTATCTGAGTCGACTCGCGAATCACGACTTGTTTTGATGGCTCTAACGGCAATGCATACAATGACCAATAACATGTAGTCAACTTAAATTGATAATAATCACAATATTAATTATAGCATCAATTAGATAACTTTTTTGTGTGTTCATTTTTTTCTCTCTCCAACTCTTCATTCCTATTGTAAATTTTCCAAGATTTTATGGTGTATTATGAAAATAGAAATAAAAAAGCACATAAGTTTTGTGTTTTCTTTGACCAATAAATATTTTTTATTTCTCTTTGTAACTTTTTTTTGTATTTTTTTAATTGTAGTTTATTTGTTTCGCGTTATTTCTTAAGAACACAAAATACGTGTACAGCACTACGACTATAGTTTTATAAAGTTTTGTTTTATTGTGTGCAAAAGAATTTATTTATGATTAATCGACCATGAAAAATGAAACGAAAAAAATTACATGCACAAATTTGAAAAGTATCCAAATTCTCCAAATATTTTTTTTTCTTTGTCGCAGGTTCAATTTTTATGTGTTATTCATAAGTAATTTTTTTAGATCCTTCTAAATTTTTTTTTTTTGGCATTCATTAAAAAAAGAAATTTTTTCTAATTGTCATCGTTATACTGATGGCTAAATTTTAGTGTACACTAAACATAATCTATCCGTGTATAAAGTAAGTGTTTAACTAATATGTACATGTATACAAATATTTTGCGATTAAATTTTGGTATGCAAATGAAATTTATCTGCTTTGGCCTTCATATTTTCTTAACAATGAAATACTTATTTTATTTATTTTGTAATTGTAAAATAGTTTGAAAAATAATTAACACTTAATAATCATATGTTTATACAAGTGAAAAAAATATTTAGCGTATGCTAGATACGTTAAAGAATTAACACTTATGTCGTTCTTTTCAAAAAATATTAATGAATGATTCATCTGAAACTAAATATTAGAATCATCTTTAATTTGAGATTAAATTTTTTCCATCAGAATAATGATTGTAGTGTGAAGAACTCATTTTAAAGTTGTTTCAAATGCTCAAACCATTTGTTTTCCGTTGAGTGTTAGCGTGTTACCATTATTTTTCTTGTTCCTTTATTCAACCCTTTTTGCTAAATAATGATCAAGTCATGTGAAATTCCAAATAAAGTGATTTGGGTCAATGAAGTCATGTCAAAGAAAATGTTATTATTTTGATATTAGATAATATAAAAAATAATATTGAATAAAGTTATATTTAATATTAAAATAATATTTTATTTAATATGAAATAAATATTTGAATTAAATTTAATTTATCAAATAATTTATTTGTATACAATTATTGTATCGTATGTTAATAACCAA
This sequence comes from Stylosanthes scabra, assembly GCA_036250425.1. Classification (NCBI taxonomy): domain Eukaryota; kingdom Viridiplantae; phylum Streptophyta; class Magnoliopsida; order Fabales; family Fabaceae; genus Stylosanthes; species Stylosanthes scabra. Next base: position 13,248 of record JASCZI010242483.1, on the reverse strand, counting down.
TTTAGATTTTCTTCTCAACATTAAATAAGACTAAAAAATTTTTTTTCTTCAATTGTTATCTGACCAAAAATAAAATTACTTCTCTGGCCAGTGGTCACATCATTCAAATGCCCTGCACCCGAGCACGTGGTGCAGAGAACAATAGCAAGGCAAAGACCCCCATGCACTACTTTGTGAATTGTGACACCATGGCCACACATTCCATCCTATTCATTCTCTTCGTTATTATTACTCTGGAGTGGGCACCTCTCTTTTTTGCAAAATTGGTGAAATTTTGGAAGAACGAAAATGTATGTGGTTAGGGTGGCGTCATTGAATTACATCCCCTTTGCTTCATAAATAAATATTTTCCATATTTTGATGGTACATAATCAGAAATTATAGGTTGGTGGGCAGTGGCGGAGCTTCACATAATTTTCTGGGGGGGCTAAATTTATTTTTCATAATTATATTTCTAAAAAATTAGGAGAAACGGTGAATGACACAATATAATTAAACAACGAATATTATAATTATATTACTTATTAAATATTTGAATTTTGCTTCTTAGTGAAAAAAATTCAGTTAAGCAAAAAATAAATAAAATAACGATAAAATAAATTGATTAGAAAAATTACTCCACTTTTCTAGAGAAAAATATATAGAAAGCCATATGCTGAGAAAATTTGTTGAAAAGATTGAAATTTTAAAAGCTAATTTAAATTTTAAAATATTAACACTAAATTAAATAAATTAGTTTATATGTCTATTTTAATATATTAAAGAAGATTGGTTTATAGTAATATTAGATCCTAGCCTATTGGCTATACATCTCAATTATGTTTAAAATTCAAAAATTAATAATAATAATAGATGAAGCTTATGATTATTAATTTATTATACAGTTTCTTCATATAAATTAGTATAGCCTTTTAAAAAAAGTGAAAACACATGATTTCGATTATTAATTTATTATACAATTTTTTCATATAAATTAGTATAGCCGTTTAAAAAAAGTGAAAACACATGTTTCGAACACAGCACAAGACAATATAGCCGTTTGATCAAAATTTTACTAAATAATTTCATAAACATATTGTAAATTATTTATATATGAAAGTTGTTTTATGTTTCAGAATCACATCAAACAGTTATTTGTTTCTATAATTATTTTTAAAAAAAAAAAATTTAACATGTTTTATTCTTTTGTTTTACCATTCTGAGAAAAATTTAACAGCAGGAAATTACATTTTTTAAGGGCAGCCGACTTAATCGCAACGCAGAATTCAAGTATACCACTAATTAGTTAGGACGATAAACTAAAGTATGCAAGATTAAGTGGGCAAATAAGCATGCCACTAATGAGTTAGGACGATAAACTAAAGTATGACCACGTTTGCATTAACACATGTAATTAGAATGGGGTTACAGCTCCTTGAGAAGCTAGTTTCCAAGGCGATTTGGGTGATCGCTGCGAGTGTTGCTGGTCATGGCAGGTTCAGGAGCAGATTCAGGGATCTATGACTGGAGAACGTCGGTGACGAGGCCATGCTCCGCTTTAAGAGTGGCATATTCCTCACAGAGCTGGATATACTTCTCCTTCCAGCGCAGGACGATGTGGTGGTTATAATAGTCCACGTACGAATCATAGCGACGCATAACGACCCGGAGCCCTGCTCTGGCAGCCTCCTCCCAGCTTTGGTCGAGATCTTGAGCAATGCGAAAAACCACCACCAGCGCCCGAGGTGATCCCGGGAGGACCAATGAAACGAGGTCGCGGAACCACCGTCGGCCTTCCGGCGAAGTGGACATCATACCCCGATATATCGGGTCAGGCATTTCCAGCTTCTTGCAACAAGCCTCTCATGCTAACGGTGAGCAGGGGAGGCGGCGGCGAGATCGGAGGAACACACTGACGGCCTGGTTATCATTTTAGCGGAGAATATCATAATCGAAACAAGAACTGAGGAAGAAAGGGGGGGTTGGAGGAGGAATTAACCTAAACTTGGGGGTTTTCCGGAAAGCGTTTCTTTTCTTCTTCCATCTGAGTCCTCAAGGCAACGACCGCCATTCTCTCTCTTGCACGGCGCTCGGCCGGCTGGAACATCGGAGGGGCATCGCCGCTTTGGAGCCTAAAACGGCCAACATCGTTTCAAATAAATGCAGGAAATTGAAAATCTGAAGTTATGTTAATAACTTATTCAAAGTATCATTCTCATTAATGTTTTAATAACTAAGTTATACATACAATATTCAACGAAAATTTGATAATATATTGCATGGGATATTGCATAGGATGGCATGCAATATTTTCAAATTTTTAAAATCAATCATACTATTTGAACAAGTCGTTTTAGCTAACCAAGTGGTTAACCAAATAAATTATCAATCATACCAGCACTCTCACCCCTAAACGCGTGCCCACGCGCTCTTTCCAATCACAGCACCACCAACACTTTCATTGTCTTCTTCATCTTTCGTTGTCGTCTTCTTCTTCCTCCTCCATCGTCGTTTTCGTTTTCTTCCTACTCCTCTTTCTTCGCCGTCATCGTCTTCTTCATCGTCGTCATCGTCATCGTCGTTTTCTTCTTCCTCTTTCTTCATGTCTGCAACTTTTTCTTTTTCGTCTTCTTTTTCTTATTCTTTCATATCTATAATTTTTTTCATCTTTGTTGTTGTTGTTGTTGCTACTGTTGTTGTTGTAAACTGTACACAAATATGTTACTAAATTCCACCGAAATAATAAGAAAACGACAGCAACATGTTAAATTAATATCTCACAGACTCCACCGAAATATAAAGCTAAAATGTACACAAATACAAAGCTAGAGTCCACCGAAATAATAAGAAAATGACAGCAAAACATTAAATCAATATCTCACAGATTCCACCGAAATATAAAGCTAAACTCTACACTAATACAAAGCTAAACTCCATCGAAATGACAAGAACGCATTCAAATATGAAATAATGCAATCAAAGCTAAGCCAAACCTAATAGCAACAAAGCTAACACAAAATGTACACAAACATTAACCTAGAGTCCACCGAAATAATAGGAAGGCATTCAAATATCAAATTATGCAATCAAAACTAAATCAAGCCTAATAGCAACAAAGCTAACACAAAATGTACACAAATACTAACCTAGAGTCCACGAAATAATAAGAAAACGACAACAACATGTTAAATCAATACCTCACAAACTCCACCGAAATATAAAGTTAAACTATATACAAATACAAAGCTAAACTCCACCGAAATAAATGCAACACAAACAACGTAACAGAAAGTTATAATGTAATAAGAACAAATGAAAAAGTAAATTGATTAAAAAATAAGTAAAACATGTTCTGTATTTTGAAATATAAAATTGTATTGCACATAAATATTATTTAAAATTGTACACACATAATATTCAAAACTGTACACAAATATAGAGGTATATTTCTTCTTCTTCTTCTTCTTACGTTGCTATCATTTTTGTTGTTATTCTTCTTCTTCTTTTTCTTTTTCTTTATTTTATATTGCTGTTGTTGTTGTTGATGTAAAATTCAAAACTAAGAAAATCATGTAAACCTTTGGCAACATACTTTTCATCAAATCACATGAAAACTGCAAAATAGTACACAAATATGTTACTAAAATCCACCGAAATAATAAGAAAATGACAACAAGTTAAATTAATATCTCACAGACTCCACCGAAATATAACGCTACAATGTGCACAAACATGAAGCTAAACTCCACCGAAATGACAAGAACACATTCAAATATGAAATTATGCAATCAAAACTAAAAAAACCTAATAGAAACAAAGCTAACTCAAAATGCACACATACACTAACCCAGAATCCACCGAAATAACAAGGAATGCATTCAAATATAAAATTATGCAATCAAAACTAAACAAAACCTAATAACAACAAAGCTAACTCAAAATGCACACCCACACTAACCTAGAATCCACCGAAATAACAAAGAAGGCATTCAAATATGCAATTATGCAATCAAAACTAGAAAAAACCTAATAGAAACAAAGCTAACTCAAAATGCACACAAATACTAACCCAGAATCCACCGAAATAACAAGGAAGGCATTCAAATATGGAATTATGCAATCAAAACTAAACAAAACCTAATAGCAACAAAGCTAACTCAAAATGAACACCAACACTAACCTAGAATCCACCGAAATAATAAGGAAGGCATTCAAATCTGCAATTATGCAATCAAAACTAAAAAAAACCTAATAGAAACAAAGCTAACTCACAATGCACACAAACACTAACCCAAAATCCACCGAAATAACAAAAAATGCATTCAAATATGGAATTATGCAATCAAAACTAAACAAAACCTAATAGCAACAAAGCTAACTCAAAATGCACTCAAAAACTAACTTAGAATCCACCGAAATAAACAAGGAAGGCATTCAAATCTGCAATTACGCAATCAAAACTAATCTAAACTTAATAGCAACGAGAATTAAAACAAAAATCTAACAACAGAGCAAGAAGACGAAATCGAAAATCAAAACTAATAACGTTAAAAAATTGAAAATCGAACGTACCTTACGTAAAAAAGCCAGAGAACAACGCGGAGCGAGGAATGATGCAAAAGAAGAATGTTGCAGAAAACTTTGACAATTCAAGGATGACGAAGATGAAATCGAAAACGTAGCAGAGAACATTTGAGGAGGAGAAGAACGAAAGTGAGAAAAGAGAGAACGAATGAAAAACGGAAAACTGAAATTGGCACAAATAAAACTAGTTGTTGTTATAATAAGGAGAGTGAGGCGCGTGGTGTAATTTACATGGTTAGCCACTTGGTTGGTAAAACCACTTGATTATCTAGAATTATTATTTTAAAATATACTAGGGGAATAATTTTATTTTGATGTTGGTTAATTAACTAAAAGGGTTAGAAATCTAATTAGTAAATTCTAACTTTTGATAATCGAAATATGCATATTCATAATACTTATTATTCGAGAAATCGTGTGTTCAGGGGCGAAGCTAGACAGGTTTTGAGAGAGGGGCGAAAAATTTATATGCCAAAAATATTTTCATAATATATAGATAAATTTTTTATGTCAAAATACATTGTCGACTATATTTTAAATTTATTTTGGATTAATGTTAGGTTTAATCTATGTTTTATGTCAAAGATATTTTTATAATACATAGATAAAATAGACGTTAAAGTGAAAATACTATTATATTTGATACTGAATAAATAACTTAGTTCTTTCGAAAGAATACACAACACTATAAATGAAAAATAAACAAAAATGATATTAATTTAATGTTACTCTTAATTTAAATTCTTAATTATAAACATAAATATGTGCTATCATTTTTTAAATAAAATGAATTTGGGAGGGCTAAATAACTATGACCATATATATTTTATTTTTGGGTGTTAAGTTATCATATGTTTATTATTATTGTTACAGAAGTTATATACATAGCTATGCTTGTAATGCATCTTTTGATTATCGTTAGAGAAATTGTAATGCACTATGCTTGTAATGCATCTCGCCGTTTCTCCACACTCAGGGCCATAGAATTCGGTCGTTTGACTAAGTTGTGTGCCATATTTAGTTTAGGGAGATGTTGCATGAGTGGATTAAATCATGCACGAGGTCGCTTCGGTCTATAGTTTAAAAGTTTGTATTGGAACACCTATATTTGGAGTTAAATGTCAGATTGGTTCCTGAAATTTGGGGCTACGATTAAATAGGCCCCTAAAATTTAAATATTAACAAATTGGTCTTTTATTTTTACGAATATGACTCACATTGGTCCTTTTAGGGTTGTCCGTAAGAAGAACGCTGATTTGACAGTTAATTGTCTACGCTAAACTCTAATAAAATGACATCGTAATATGTCTGTGTCAACAAAGTACCAAAATGACGTCGTTTGAGAGTAAAAGAAGTTAAAACTTATCTTTCATTGCGTTGTGTGAGAGAGATTTTAACGTCCTTTGGCCTTAAACGATGTCATTTTGTCACTATAATGGCGCCAACAGATCACGACATCGTGTTATTAGAGTTCAGCATGAACAATTAGCGGTTACATCAGCGTTTTTTTGACTGGTAACCTTAAAAGGGCCAATATGAGTCACAATAATAAAAGTGAGGGACCAATTTGATAACATTTGAATTTCGAGAACCAATTTGATCATAGTCCCAAATTTTAGGAGTCAATTTGATATAAATTAATCCCTCATGGTCATAATAATAACGATAAAAAACAATAATAAAAAGTTCTCAGACCCAGTTGAAAATTCTCAGCCACAGTCGAAAATTTCCTAGCATATTAATAGGATTAGGGAACTTCAAATTCATTTAAAATAATCATGTTAAATTTTAAGTTTATTTTTTATATTTTTTATTGATTTTCAATTTTTTTTATTTTGACAAAGAAAAATATCTATTTATTGTGACTTTAGACGCTATTACACTAATTATAATTTCTTAACTTCATTAAGATCTATTACATTCCTATAATTATAATATTATAATGATTTAAAAAATCCATTATTAAATATAAATACTACTTATATATATACATGCGACTAGACCAGCATTAATTAACTTACGTTTTAAAATTAATTATAACAAAAACTTGGATATTAATTATAGCATTGATCATAATGATGTGTTTTCTCTTTCCAAATTATTTTTTTCGGGTTGTTGTAGGTGTATATCAAAATCTGCCACTAAAATTAGTTATTGGTGTATAATACATATTGAAATACAAAATACATACTTAAAATGAATTAAATTACACATATATTTTGTATTTCAATATGTATTATACATAATGGCTAATTTTAGTGACTGATTTTGATGCACAAATAGAATTCTTGTTTCTTCCTTCAACTCTTCCTCACACTTCTAAAGTTCTATTATTTGTTTTCACAACAAATAAATAAACAAAACATCACATCAGATGTAGAGCATTTTCAATAATAAGTTTTAATTTAATATCAATTTGGGTCTCATATAATGATACATTAGTATTTGTGGGACCATATCTTATTTGATACTATATTTGAGATACTATCTGCAATGCTTAATTTTAATTTAATATCAATTTGGACCTCACATAATATAATTTATTAAGTTAAATTAACTTGCATTAAATGAGTTGTATAAATGATACGGTATCAACTTAGAGCATTTCCAATGGGATGTTTTTAGAGTATCAATTCTTATTGAAATGATAAATGAACTGAGTTGATATTGAATTATGCATTGAAGGGAGTAGGGAAAGTGATACCGGTATCACTAAGTTGATACCGTATCACTTTGAATGAATGCAATTAGAATGTGCCATGTGTACAACTGATTAAATACAGGTTAATTGAATAGTATAATGTGGAACCCAAATTGATATTAAATTAAAACCAAACATTAGAGTAATAAATCTCATATTTTTTTCAAATCATATGGTCCCACAAATACTTACGTGGCATCTTGTGGGACTAAAAATAATTTTGATATTAATACGAGATGCTCTAACCAGTAACACTTTTAGATTTCCTTCCAATGGATACCAAAATATTAATTCAATTCATTTGTGTTTTCAAGATGAATTGATACTCAAAAAGTGCACCATTCAAAATGAATTGATACTCAAAAAGTACACCATTGGAGATGCTATTATGTTTTTATCATCAACCATTTTTTATATTTCTCTTTATATTTGTATAATTTAATCAGGTCGGATTTTAATAAATAAAGGACTTCTATATATAATGCCAAGGCCCAAGAGAAGGAGGGAGAAGCGCCTTGTTGGGAACTTGTGCTTTGGAAAGGGGAGCGCATAACGAGGAGACCAATCTTGGCTCATGTGTCTCTTCTAATGATGGCATGGTGGCAGTGAAGGAAGCAGTCCCATGGGAGCAAAAAATAATAATATTAATAATAATAATAATAATAATGATAATAATAATAATAACAACACTAATAATAATAATCATAATGATAATCGTAATAATATTAAAGATAATAATAATAATAATCATATTGATAACAATAAAAATAGTACTCATAATAATTACAATTACAGATTAATAGTAACAATTGTGACAATTAGAATAAAAATAGTAACAATCACGCACGAAGATGGGACGTGAAAATGAGTCAGATCCATCGGATCAGCCTGTTTATCCATTTCAACGGACAGAATTTTGTGTTTTAGTCCGGATTGTTTAAAATTCGGACGTAAATGGGATAGCTCATTTAATCCGGATTATTTATTCGTAAAATGGCCCGGCACGTTTTACGAATTTGATTTTTAATTTTTTGAAATAAGAATATGTTAGCCCACTTAAGTCCGGAATAAGATATCCAGCCCGATTAACGCACGGGACAAGCAAGTCGGGCCTAAGTGGGCCAGATACACCCATTTGACAGCACTAAATGCATTCAACAAGAACCATGGATAGAAACAGCTCGGGCGGCCGGTCAAAGGCCCGTTGGCTGGCCTGTTTTAAGCCTGGCCCGGCCTGGTTAACTTAGTTAACGAGCTAATCTTTCGCTTCAGAAAAAGCCTATCTGCATGCTGCTGCGAGGCCTGTGACTCCGTCGTGCTGGCTAGATTATATTTAATGGAGTGGGCAAATGTAGTGTCCAAAGCTCACGGACCTCTGTTAATCTTACATAAGTTTAATAATTTCTTATAAATTTCTTAAATGATAGCCTATATCTTCCGCTTTGAATCGTGTAATAATAATATCTTAAATTAAGATAAACTATAAAACTCATTTATGCTAACTCTCTCGATAATACCAACCTAAATTAAATTTAAGTAAAAAATTGTACCATACCTATAGCGAACATTCATTTTTTAAAAAGCCAAAACAAATATGCTCTTATTATGGTCCGGGTACATAATGAAACTGGGTAGAATACTTTTAATACGTGGCTCATACTAAATCTATGTCATTAGTATTCCATTTCCTCATTAAAGCAGAACCCATTAAAGAAGGCTCATGTCCATTATGGACCTCCCTATCCTTTCACGATCAAAGGAGGCTCCTAACCCCCTCCCTACTGATACTTGATTCCCACCGTTTCAGTATTTCACTTAACTAAGGTTCAACATCGCTAGCTGATAAATGTTATTTTCAAAGTAGGAACAACGATAATTTTTTTTGCCCCATGTGCGACGTTAGTGATCGCAAAATCTATCGACTTATGTTCATATCCAAAAAAATATTTATTATTTTTTCTGAGAATAAGAATGACGTTAAAACACATTGGAATGGAAAATAATAAATAAAAATTAATTTGTTTGCTGATTTAGCGTTTTTTTTTTCATGTCATTTCTAATTATTATTGTTAATTGAAGGTGTACGTGTCCTTGATTGTGTAGTGAGTAGGCTTTTTTTTAAAACCAATGTTTATTCCAAAGGGGCAGTGCCCCCCCCATCCCTCCCCCCAATCTTTGTGTTCTTACCAAAAAAAAAAACCTTTTTTTATGTTTTGCCCCTCCCATATTTATGTTTTGACCGTCTTTGTTTTTAAAAATTAACTTTATAACTTATTTATATTTACAATAATTTTATTTGCACACTAAAATTAATCATAAAAATTAGTTATCATATATTTATATATGAATACGTATGTAATATATATGCAGTTTTATTATTTTCAATGTGTATTGTATATTTTAATGTGCATTGTACACTAGAATAGGTTTTTTTTTTTTTCTGGTTTGCAACTAAGTGGAACTATTTGTGTTACAGGCCCCCAAATAAAAGTTGTTGGTCTTGTTAAATATTTTTATTTCCATTATATTGATATTAAAATGATTTTAAAAATATATTCCATAACCCAAAACAAAAACTAGATATATTTATGAAGTATACGAAACATATAAATTTTTTTTCCATTAGATGAAATATAAAATTTTTTTTAAAATCAATTTAAATAATATATATAAGCCTATTCAATTTGAATGCAATACATACTTGTAAAAAAGTTCGTTTTATTTCGCAAAGGGCTAAAATGTAAATATATACCCTTGGTTAAAGTAAAATTTATTCATGCTTTTTTGAAAATTATTTCATAATACGGGGCTGAAATGTGTATATTGGGGGGAGTCAATCAGAATTATTCATACTTTGTTGACAATTTTTTAACGTTAGGGGGTTGAAATGTAAATACTAGGAGGGGCAATAGCGTAAATGACTCAAACATAACCTAATATTTTTTTTTTAATGTTAGGGGGTATGAATTGCCCCCTCTATACAACACAGAGCTGATGGCTATACCATGTAACGTACAGTAACCGCCAACAAGCCCAATTGAGAACAAAATTCAGACAGGCCCATGTGGGAAACTTTTTGTCATGTGGCTTGAACAAAAAATGAAAAGTGTCCAACCTGATATCCAAAACATATAAAATGAAAAAGCTCTACAAATTTTTTTTTTTTTTTTGACATTAGGTTGGACAGACCCCAACCGATAAAAGCTCTACAAAGTTCAAAGACCGTTTTTTAACCACCTTTCTTTAACCCCTTCTCTTTTTTAGTGACCAAGAAAGCATGTCTCGTTTATATGAGATTTATATGTTTGAGCAATTCGGGTTGGGTCGGACTATCCGGCCCAACCAAATGTCCAACAAAAAAAACCTTAGTCTGTAAATAAAATAGAGTTTCATACATGATATGTCCATGCCTCTTGTTCTGCTAAGTGAAAGGTAACGAAGAATGGTGGTTAATTTTAGGGTTTTTGTGGGGCTGGTTAATGCCTTCGTGAACCTCTTTGCTAAAATGAACTCTGTCTTATTTTTTTGCAGTCAATTGACAACAAATTCACAGAGCTCCAACATGGGGTAGGCGGACTCGATGCTAGAAGCATCCTTGCCAATGGGTACCTCGTCCAGCTTCTCCACACCCCGCAGCGACGGGATGAGGGAAGCGGTGCCCACAGATACCTCCGTGCACTGACCTCTATCCGACCTTCTCGTCGCCTGCTCCCGACCCACCCACGGAACAGGACAACATCGGATCGGAGCCAGAAGGCACTTTCTCTACCCCACCGAACCCAGTCGGCAAGGGTAAAGCTGTAGCCGAAGGCTCTGTCGTGGACTTCCCGGAGCTGGACCTATTCTCGCCATGCTCCCCTCCTTTGCAAGGCAACATGTCCGTGGAGAACATGGCGGTAGCCTACCAACACATGCCCCAATATGAAAGTCTGCTCACTCAATAGTTCCTGGACCTGGAGTGGGCTTGTGGTGTTCCCAAATCGAAGGATGGAGCTCCAAAAATGGCTTCGAATCCACTGCACCCCCACGATGATAAGGTACCTCATTCATACCCGTTACAACTATTTTTATTACATCAGCCTTCAGTTGTAATTGAGAGATTCTATTAGGATTTCCCAGTGCTAATCTAAAAGTTTTTATTTGACGGCTGTATGTGTTCATACTTCCAGGATCTGTATGACATTCCAGCTTGGAACCAAGTAGAGGCCTCTACCCAATTAGGAGAATTGCACACGACAACCAATGCGGGGGGTCGTCCAGCTAAGCAACGTAGACAGGACAGAAATGTTGCCACAACCATGTCGGCCTCTCCCACAAACATGACTTCTGGAGTCGTGTGGCTCTCGCTGATAAACACGTTTAGGCAACGACGGAGGCCTGAGGTACCTAGGCGTTCCAGAAACTGAAGCGCAAGGCAATGAGCACAGCCGGTTCATAGGCCTCCTATTCTTGTGCCGGAGGTAAAATTGCTGAGCATGTTGGTTATTTTAACTTTAAAATAGAAGAAAAACCTTGGAGATTAAATTCATCACTCGCGAAAGCATAATGTAACGAGCCTGCATCTTTACAGGAATTCCCAACTATATTCAGGCCTACGACTGAAATGGCACTGAACCTAGCAAAATGTAAGCTGACAGCGTACATTTTCGGGCACTTCGATAGAATTGGGTAAGCCATTATTGATTTGCATCGGTCGTATTTAAATTATATACGTTCAACGTAACCGATAAACGTAATCAATCCAAACAATGACATAAACTGGTCCTTCCGCAGGGAGATTCTTTTCAAGAACGGAACATTCAACATGACTCGAAGTGCCTTTTACTCCATTTGCCCCGGAGAGCAGCTCAATACTGAAGTCAGTCTTACTACCTTGCCCGAGTCTTTCATCTTTTTCGTAACGGGTTTATAGTAAAGCATTAATGGAGATTGTTTACTGGACTTTGGTGTGCATACCTTTGTAGGTTGTTCGGGCGATGTCATTAATTGCGACGGATGCGGAGAGGAAGCGAGAGACGGTGAAAGCTTGGTTCTTGCCATGTTCCTTCGCCACTCAAGTATGGGCCGGAGCTCCGATTTTTGAGTTGGATTTAGCCTACGAAAATCCGTTCATGCCGGCCTTGAAGACGCTGAGACATGTAAGTTCTCTGGAAAATCTAGACCCCCGCTCGTAATCTAGACATGTATGCGGCCTGATGGTTGTGGTAATGTTCTGGCGGCATTAATGGAGGGCGTCGGCTACACGAATGGTGGTGGTGAAGATGAATCATGGTGGTGGTGATGTGTGTGAGGAAGAAGAAGAACGTGGTTGAAGGGAGATGAGAGAGTGGGGAAAAGAAAAAGAAGAAAGAGAGAAAGAGACGGCTCGGCGGTGAGGTTGCTAGTGGTGAAAGGAGGTGAAGGTGGGTGGTGGGGAGGTTGAGGGATGAGTTGCTGAGGAAGAAGAAGAAGGGGAAGTTGGATTGGTGTTCGAGGAAGAAGGAGATTGTTTGAAGAGAGAGAGAGAAAGAACGTTACTTTAGGGTTTTTTTTTTTTTTTGAAATTTGTGTGTACACACATTAGGTGTGTACACTTGGAATCTGCCCCTGCCAAATTTGTTGGATGTTGAAAATGTATAGGTGTGTACACATATAGGGTGTGTACACCTAGAACCTGTGGCTGCCCAATTTGTGAAAAAAAAAAAAGAGGTGTGTATACACCAGGAGTGTGTATACACGTCTTGACAGATTTTTAGAGAATGTGTGCACACACATAGGATGTATACACACAGAACCTGCCACTATTTTGAATCATTTTTTTTTCCATAAAAAACAAGACTTGTAAACACACATTTTTACCACCAAAACAAAACTCAACATGATATCCAACAAAAATTTGATATAATATCAAAACCTAACTAACAAACAAGCAATATTCACAAAAATCAAAAGAAAAGAGAGGAGTTTTGGAGTGTTTTACCATGGTGGGGTGTCTCCCACCTAGC
>JASCZI010242482.1:15808-26278 GCA_036250425.1 Stylosanthes scabra | reverse complement strand
TATATATATATATATATATATATATATATATATATATATATATATATATATATATATAAAAGTGAGACATTTACTGTGTTGATAATGATAAATTATTAAAATATAAAATTTACAATAATAAAATTCTAAGACATACTTTATTATTTCAATACTGGTGTTTTAATTTGCTAATTAGATAATTTAAAGACTAGTCATATTTTACAGTAAAAAATCTAATTATAAAAGTTATTATTCTATTAGTTTTTATAGTTTCATCAAATTTTTATTAGATTTTTATAATTTAAAAATTTGTAATTAAATTCATATATTAGATAAAAAAAAATTCAATTAGATTTTTGCTAACTTTTTTTCTCACAAAATACAATTTTCTTTTAAAATATTCTTTTCGATGTTTGATGTAGGATAAATTATAAAATATTTTAAAATGGTAATACTATTTGTATACTTATTTTTGCTAATTAAGTCGAACAAAGTTATTTATTTTTATATTAAATAGAAGATTATTTCAGTGTCAAATAATATTAAAATAAATTTTTATTTAACATTGAAATAGTTTTCTATATATTTAGCCTATATAGTAAATAATTTAGTTGAATTTAATAATTAAAAATAAATATTCAACTAAAATTATTAATTTTAAAATAAACGTAACTTCTCACAATCTCATCCCGCAAGACATTGGCGGCGCATCCGCTACCCCTAAGCAATCAACAAACAAGTAACCTGACGCTACAGTCATCCGCAAACTGTGCACCCACATACCTACTTTTCCACTGCATACTCTCACAATTCAATCATGCCCGCATCTGTATTATATTATATATCTCAACGGTCTGACATCTACGAACTTTGGAGTTACTGTGTCGTACATAGGCATATGTGAAACGGTTCCTATAAAATATAGCTCGATTTAGGTTATTTCTTTTTATAAAATCTTTTAAGATATTTCAATGAACAAAATTCATGAATACATGAAAACAATATGTTGAAATAACACGCTTAATTTCTTCCATATATACATGCATATAGCGGAGGGTGGTGTTGGTCAGCGGAGGCCACTGCCACCCGTGAAATCTTATGTTTCCTTTAACAAAATATTAAATATTGAGAAGTTGTCGCTAAAATAAATAAATTTTCTTTTTTTATATAGTTTTTTCTTTTTTGTGTTTGAGCTTAACTCTCATTTTCATTTTCTTTTTCTTTTATCAATTTGATTGTGTTTTGTTTTTTTTTTTTGGTCTACTTCTATTTATCTTTTTTTAGCATGCATACTTTTTTTATTTCGTGACCACTGAGCTTAAAAAAGCTCTAGGTTTTTAATGAAAGAATAACATTCCTATTCTATTTAAAATGCACATTAGTTTAATTATTAAAATTACTTCTTTTGTCATAAAAAATTAAAATTACTTCTTTCATGTTTCGTTATTTTAGTATCTATATTGAGTTTACTTTATACTCTATATGAGATAAGAAAAAATAACTAAATATAATTACTATTTAAACAACTAAAATAAATCAGCTCTTAATGTTTTACTGTTTTGTTATTTTATGATATTTAAATACTTTTATTTAATATTTTTTAATTTATGTATCATGTGATTTTTAATTTTGTGAAGAAAATATTTAAAAATTTTTGATTAAGTAATTTTTTTAAATACAAAAAAAAAAAAAAAAAGAATTTGGCATCCCTTTAAAGAACTCTAACTCCGCCCCATATATATACGTTATACATAGTACGTAAATGTATTATTTAAGGGTTAAAAACTTAAAATACTTATAAAACTATAAAAGGGGCGTCTAAATAAGTGTGTGGATTTTATCTTTATATCCCTGGATTATCTTATGTTGACTATAAAATATGGTCGTGACACGATTAGGTATGGTAAAAAATTCTAAAAGATGTAAGTTTTTTTTCAATAATAATTTAAGACGAAAAAAGCTACATGTGCATCAGTACATGTACCATCCTCACCGATTTGACACTATATCCTATCAACACATTTCTTAACTACACAAAGATGTGACTTTGTTTGTATTTTTTCTATTTTTATTTTTAGTAATTTTTTGAATTTCTAAAAATATTAAAAAATAAAAAACTAAAATTATATTTTTTATTTTCACTTTTTATTCATAAAATCAAAAAATAAAAAAAACACATAGAATTAAAATAAATAATACAAATACAAATCATCCACATATATATATATAAGAAAAAACATCCAACATCTTCGCCTAGTCATTTTCAATTTCGACGATATCATCTTTAATAATTCAAAAACTCCAATCCAACATCAACTTTTTAAAAATTTGGATATATATATAAACAAATCTTCTAATTTTTAAATCCTTTTATTAATAAGTTTTATGGGTCCAAATTTTTAAATGACTAAAGATCAATTTAAAGTTTTCGAAACATTAAGAATAAGAAAAAGACTAGGGAGTTAATATGATCAATAGAGAGCTAAGATATACTTATGAATGATAACTCATATAAATTTTGGATGATAATTTAATCTTGAATACATGAATTACGAATGATAACTCATATATATTTTGGATGATAAATTAATTATTGCCCTTCCTAATAACTCCCTAATACTTCCGTAGCACTAAACTAGATTATTACTCAACTTACAAACAACTATTGTTTTCTAATAACCATGTGGGTCAAGTTAATAGTTATTTATAACTCTCTCTCTCTATATATATATATCACCAGCCATGGTGACAATATATAGAGATCCATATTAGTTACGAACAAATACAATGGCTGCAGCAGGGACAAAGAGTGTTATGCTAGGGATCTTGGATACATACCCCCTACATGTCCATAATAATGGGTCTCTACTATGCCAACCTCAACCTCATCTTTCTATAGGAAATTCACCATCAACTAAAGAAAGGAGGTTGATGATGCATCCATTATTAGGGAGTAGTAGTGGTGGTAGTGGAACCAAGAAGAAATTTAGAGTGAGACAAACACCAACCATAGCGGCTTTGACTGAGGGTGAGAAGAGGGTGTTGACCATGCCTCAGGAGTCATCAACAACAGCAATAACCAAGTTAACTGCGAAGATTGCCCTGAGAAATAGTAGCAACAACAATAAGATGTTTGCAAAAAACATGATGAACACTGCTCTCTTCAACATTTTCAGGCCTAATTCTCAATCCCACACCAACAAAGGTCTTGTTCTCCAGCTTGTTAGTACTCAACTTCATCCTAGTAAGAATCTCTCTCCCACTCTACTTTACAAAAACTCTTATAACCTTGTGTGGAGGAATTACCTCTTCAGTACTTTTATTTTTTTGATTTATGCGGTACAGATA
Organism: Stylosanthes scabra; assembly: GCA_036250425.1. NCBI lineage: Eukaryota > Viridiplantae > Streptophyta > Magnoliopsida > Fabales > Fabaceae > Stylosanthes > Stylosanthes scabra. The sequence continues at coordinate 22,951 of JASCZI010242482.1, read as the reverse complement.
TAAATGGTAAAGATGTAGGTTTTATTAGGAGAATGTGTGGAACCACATCTGTATATTATTTTTATTTTTTTGAGATGTAAGGTATAAAATCTGTATTATAAAAATTTTTTTTATATTTGTATGAATTTAGATCTGCATCAAATAATTTTCCTTATTTTTTTTAGCCACAAAAAGTTGCATGTGAGCTATTTATTGTATAAAGTTCAAAAAAATTTGGGGCGAGTAAGAATGTCCCTTTGGATAAACTTTTTAGCCAGTAAAAAGTAAGAAAAAGTTAATAGATAAACAAAATTTTTTCTTTATATTTATTTTGTATTTAATACTAAAAATATTGGTCCTATAACATTATTTACTAAAAATAATGACTTTTTATTTTACTAATATGTTAATATTTCCATGTTTATGTAAAATATCTTTATATATACTAATTGTAAAAAAAAATATTTGACTTAAAAGGTAATTTACTTGTTCATTCTAAAGTTGAATAATAAAAAACGGAATTTTTTCCTTACACACTGTTATTGTGTTTCAATATAGTTGTGGATATGTAATTAGTGAACGTTTGTGTTTGCTAGTAAGAATCCAAGCAAAGGGTCCAAACTCCAAAGACATAGCAGTTTATTGTTATTTCAAGCCTTACGTTTATTTTAATTTTTGATGCATTATTATGTAAATATGAAATGAAGATGGTAGGGAGGCAAAGTTGAGTGATGATGCAGTGTTGGAGTGGCCCGAAGACGACGTCGTATTGGGAGGTGAAGGAACCATCAACACCTATAAAGTTGAATTCTGTGTGGACTCTGATTTTGGGGTACCTGGAGCAGTTGCTGTCCTTAATCGCCATGACACTGAATTCTTCTTGGAAAGCATTAGCATTCAACAACTAAATGTTCATTTCCCATGCCAGTCTTGGGTGCAGCCTATGAATAAAATTGATCCACACAAGAGAGTTTTCTTCTCTAACAAGGTATCTAAAGAATTTACCCATAGACAAGTGAGAATTTAGTGTCAAATTTTGTAATATAAATGTTACAAGAATATCGTCAGAAATTAAATAATCAACTATCACAATAATCAAATCTCTTGCGTGACAGGCGTATCTCCCTCTCGAGACACCAATTGGATTGAAAGAACTTAGAGAAAGAGAGCTAAGGCAGCTAAGGGGTGATGGTAGAGGACATAGAAAATCATGTGACAGAATATATGAATATGATGTGTACAATGATTTGGGTGATCCTGACAAAGGACATGAGTTTGCAAGGCCAACACTTGGTGGCCTACACAACCCTTATCCCACTCGCTGCCGCACCGGCCGTCCACCTACTAGAATTGGTAAGTTTGATTTCAAATTGAAAAACGTTAGATAACTAGAACTTTTGCCAGATTGATGTGAGTGCGATGATATGATTTACTTTTTATTAGATTCAATGGCTGAATCAAGGCCTAGTGGATCAGAGTCCATATACGTTCCTAGAGATGAAGAACTAGCAGACATAAAGCGACATGCCCTTGATCAAGCAAAATTGATTGCACTTGCTAGGAACATTGTTCCTGCATTATTAGATAAGATGGGAAATGAAGGTGTTCTCAAGGTTGATAACTTCATCAAGGAGGCAAGGCATTCTGAATCTAAATATATGGGTCTAGGTTCAATCCTAGCCCAACTACCACCATGGAATTTGCTCAATTTGGGTGCCAACATAGAAGAACTATTTAAATTTGATCCTCCAAAGATATTTTCAAGTAAGTGGACATTGAATGGTGTGTTTTCTTGACTTTGGATAAACAAATTGTTTAATGGTGTGGAATGATTTGCAGGGGAAAAATCACACTTTTTAGAAGATGATGAATTTGGACGTCAAGTGCTAGCAGGGCAAAATCCTCTTAGTATTGAAAGACTCAAGGTATTATTTACAACAATGACACGCCCTTTTTTTTATTGAAAGCAATTAAGAACTGACTTTTTGATGCTTAACTTGTCATATTTCCCCCAAAAAAGGTTTTCCCACCAGTGAGCAAATTGGATCCCTGTAAGTGGGGTTCAGTAGAGTCAGCACTGAAAGCAGAACACATTATAGACCACATTGATGGGATGTCTATCCAACAGGTAATGGAAATGGTTGTCATTCTTATTATTAGGCCAACTTCAATGGCAGAAGCCACAATTCACAATAACATGTTATTTCTCTGCTCTCAAATTGTAGGCATTGGAAGAGAACAAGTTGTTCATATTGGACTATCATGATATCTTCCTACCCTTCCTTGATCGAATTAATGCTCTTGATGACCGCAAAGCCTATGCAACCACCACAATTTTCTTCCTCACAAAAATGGGAACTCTAAAACCCATTGCTATACAGCTTGCTCTACCAACAATGGATCCAAACACTTCATCCAAGCAAGTGCTCACCCCTCCTGTAGACACCACCGCCAAATGGCTCTGGCAATTTGGCAAAGCTCATGTTTGCTCTAATGATGCCTTTGTTCATACATATCTGCACCACTGGTATGAAACTCTAATTGGTGAAAGGGTGTGTGTCGAATTAGTATATAAGATAGGATGACTTCAATCTGTAACGACTTATATGATAACAGGTTAAGAATACATGCAACAATGGAACCATTCATAATTGCTGCTCATCGCCAACTGAGTGTTATGCATCCTATATACAAGCTTCTGCGCCCCCATATGCGATACACACTCAAGACTAACGCCACATCCCGTGAGACACTCATCAACGCCGGACATATCTTAGAGACTAACTTCAGTCCTGGAAGATATTCTATGCAGATGACTAGTGCTGCATACAGAGATTGGTGGCAATTTGACCAAGAAGGTCTTCCTGCCGATCTAATAAGAAGGTAAACATTATACAATTGTTCTATGGTTATTACTTACAATTTCATAAATTATAATCTCTTATAATTTCAACCTCACACAGAGGCTTAGCAGTTCCGGATGAATCACAACCACAAGGTGTTAGACTAGTCATTGAAGATTATCCTTATGCAGCTGATGGACTCCTCATATGGTCTAGCATAGAGAAATTGGTTAAGACTTATGTAAACTATTACTACAAAGATGTTTATGCCATTTCTTCCGACTATGAACTTCAATCTTGGTACAATGAATTCATCAATCTCGGACACCCCGACCACAAAAACGCTAGCTGGTGGCCTAAACTTTCCACCCCGGAAAATCTCATATCCATTCTAACCACCATTATTTGGATTGTAACAGCACAACATGCTGTGTTGAACTTTAGCCAATACCACTACGGTGGATATGTTCCAATGCGGCCGACGTTGATGCGAAAACTAATTCCAAGGGAGGGTGATCTTGACTACATAGACTTTGTCATGGATCCACAGAGATACTTTGAGTCATCACTTCCAAGTTTATCTCAAGCAACAAAGTTCATGGCTATTACTAGCATAGGCTCTGCGCACTCGCCAGAAGAGGAATACATAGGAGACAGAAATGACCTGTGCTCTTGGTCGGAAGAACCTGAGATCATTGATGCCTTCAACCAATTTTCAATGGAAATAAAGAATATTGAGACGGAGATTGAGAAAAGAAATGCTGATCCAAAACTTAGGAACAGATGTGGTGATGGAGTTATACCATATGAATTGCTTATGCCATGGTCGGGACAAGGGGTCACAGGAAGAGGTGTGCCAAATAGTGTAACAGCTTAATATTCTAGTATGTGCGACAGAGCAGTGTCCTTTTGTTCTCACCTTAGGTAGAGTAGAAATTTATGCTCAAGTTAAATGTTAAAATATTCAAGATATGTGAATTAAAATAGTGTAATCAAGGACAGAATAAATGTGTTCCTTTGCTTGCTATCAAATTGCCAATGAATACCACAAACAATGCATGCATCCGTAATTACTGAAAGAGAAATGCTCTAACCTGATAGCTGAAGCATGCATGCCATGGAGATATTTTCTACAAAACAATTCAGGAGTGAGAATGTATGTTCACAGCTATTTATGGTGGGGCATTTTGCACGTTATTGGGTCACACACCATTCCAGAAAACAATCACAAATCCAAGATAAAGTGAACTAACAAATTCTGTAGATACCACACTCACTTGTACATAATTTAGAGGCAGCTAATACTGCTTATCCAAAACGCCTATTTGATAGAAACATCTGACACAGAAATCTACAATTTTAATACCAACAGGGTTGATTCCCATTAAGCAACTCGAACATGGTTGTTAGTCTAATCGTACTTCTCTCTCCAAGGGTAAATAATAAAGAAGATCCAGGAGAGGGCCAAGAGGGCTTCCTAATGCTGTGGCAAAGCCAATCCCAGGTGAGGTCCTCGACTTCCCTCTTAAAGGAGACCCTCCAAACAGCCATGATGATGCAGAGGAGGGCCTGGAAGTCCTCGTCCTTAACAAATGAGACCGTGAAGAGGATGAAGCAATGGTCACAAGGAGCATCCCAGAGAAGGAATCAGATGCCATGATGAGTTGGTCATGAAGCTTTGTGGGTGTCCACATGTAGAACACCATGAGGCACTGGAAAGTATAGTGTGTTAACCAAAAATGGTGTATAATGTGCAACAAACAGGTCCATGACAGAAACAAGGCACTGAAAAGTATAGAGTGAATTCTCGTAAAATATCTTGTGGCCATAGTGATAGAGATGAGCGACAAATATGTGCCTTCCTAATAATACAATTCATACTGAAAACCGATAGACAAACTATCACATTCCCAATAGGCATTAGCTTTGTTTATCTGCCTCAAAAGATACATCAAACCATCTACTTTGTTTAGCTATTGCAGAAGTCGCAGACAGTCTATAACTAAGCCAAAGAAATAGCATTTCCCTGCAATTTTCTAGTTCTATAAACATTTAGCAGGAGTGTAGGACTAATATTAACGAGTCAGCATATAAAGATCAAGTACTAAGCAACAACTCAAGCTGGATCCCATGTAATATACATGAGGCTGCTGTTCAAGGAGAACAAAGATTCTGAAGAAATATCCAGCTGAAATACCATGGGTAATATAATTGAAACTTGTAGCTTTTCCATGTGATTCATCTATAAACTTTGTACTTTTCCTGTAATTTCTTTCAACTTGCTCCTGAATGTTCTTGTAGAGCGTCTCATGTGCTTGAATTTGAGAATTTCTTTTACTGATCCCAGTAGTTTCTCAGCTGTGACATATGCAAGAGAAGCTCATCCCTGCCCGTTCCAGTTACACTGCTGGTCATGATCCAAGGAGGATGTATCTTGTAGTTTTGTCTGATTATTTCTTGAAAATCCTTTATGTTCTCATCGGGCCTTTTTCCCTTTGCCACCTTCATTTTGTCACATTTGGTGAAAACAAAAGTGATTGGTATCTGAAATTCATGGAGGTTTAACAATTAATGAAATTTGGACTTAAATCTCAACATTTAACAGCATTAATTTCGGGGCTTAATATGAAAAAGCATCATACATTATTGCGTCCAAGCCAATTCGCACAATCCAGGTCGATCTTTTGAGGTGGAACACTTGCATCAATGAGAAGCAAGACCGCCACAAGAGTATCTCTATTCAAAAAGTACCCTTTGGTGAACGAGGACCAGTCCATTTTAGCTGCTTCGGAAGCTTTAGCAAAGCTGAATAAAACTCAAACACATGAGGAAAACTTTTTCCATCACACTAATTAATAGCAATATCACATGGATGGAAGAACATAATTGAAGAAAACATGACAAGCCTGTTGAAGCAAATAAGGAAAAGGAACCAGCTTTGCAAATTTTACACTAATCAGTAATCACGTGTAGTTAATGGTATTGCCCCGTTGAGTTTTTTCATTTGCCCCTCAATGCTGATGAATAACAGAAACAACTATAATTAACAAGTACATCTTAGAAAATGGGACTATATTATATAAATACATTTGATTTCATAATAATTAAAATTGCACACACATACACAAACACAATAAAGAAAAATAAGCAGAAACTAGAACACATTGAGTAATTCTGTGAGTGAGTAACTGACCCATAGCCAGGCAAATCCACAAGGTACCAGCTTTTGTTGACCAGGAAGTGATTGATAAGCTGCGTCTTCCCTGTAAGTTCGACAAACCAAATTAACAGAAACACATAAGAAGAAGGAGATGAAGTAGGAGAAGGAGAAAGACCTGGTTTCTTAGAGGTGAGGGCAATCTCTTTCTTGCGAACAAGGGCGTTGATAAGAGAAGACTTGCCGACATTGGAGCGACCTAATATGGCGAATTCGGGTCGATCATCTTTGGGGCAGTCCCTAGCCCTGCCGCTACTCTTCACGAACTCGACGCCCTTAATGCGGGCATCGCCTGCGTAGGGTCCGATTACGATGTTGGATCCCGGTAGCACCATTGACTCGTTGACTTGATGTGGCTCCACTCCAGGTGGAACGAACAGCACCGTTGGGAGGAGTGTAGGTGGAGGTGGAGGGGGGTTGGCGGGTGCAGAGGAGGAGGAGATTGTTGAATGGGAAAGAGGGCGGCGAAAAGTTTTGGCGGGAACGGTAAGAGAGAAAGATGATGAGGAACGAAAGGGGATTTGGAGAGCGAGAGTGAAGAATGGAGTTCTCAGCGCCATTGTTATCCTTAATCGGTTAGCTTGGTCCAACTGGATTACAGGATTTGTGTGGAGCCCTGAGCCCTGAGCCCTGAAGGGTTTTTTGTTGTACGTTGCAAAATTGAAGAGGCAGATATCTTGATGCCGAGGCCTGAAAAGGAACGAACGGGGTGAGGAGCGCAGAGAAGAAGAAGAGAAAAGAGGAGTGGTGTCTGGAGAGTGCAGAGAGAATGGAGGCCCGAGGAGTGTATACTGTATAGTGTATTAGGATTTTTTTACTTTATATATAGTTTTTGAACACCTGAAGCCAACACTGAATTTTATGTTGACTCACTTCTTATTTATTTTTTATGTTTCAATCCTTTATTTAATGTTTAATCCGTTTAAATCTTAAGTGTTGATCCTATCGTCCCTATGCCATGTAAGTAAGTGTATTTGTAAAGGGAAAATATTATTCAAGGGGTAATACATCCTATATCTTCTTTAAAGGATTGGGAAAAGAAAACAATACTCGCACAAATTTTAGTACAAGAATAAGCCAACTTCAAATTACAATTGCTAAAGC
>JASCZI010242482.1:0-15716 GCA_036250425.1 Stylosanthes scabra | reverse complement strand
CCGAATACAAAATCTCTCTCCCCCCCCCCCCCCCCCTCCCTCTCTCCCTTCTCCTAGTTTCCTACCACAGTTGAATAGCAGAATGGGTTGCCACGTGATGAATTTGGTGGCAACCCATGTTTATAAATAATTATTGAAGATGTTGATATATGTACAAAAAATTAATTTAGATAGACAATTGCACAAAATGTTAAAAAAAGAATGAGAGAATCAAATTACAACATACATCTTGCATCTTCTTCTCCTGCTCTCCAATGAATGATTTTCGTATGTGGAATTTCAGAAACGAAAGAAAAAATAGTAAAATCACTCAGACAAAACTCTCTAACTTGCTGTGTCCATGTCTTTACCTCCAGAAACAACTTTGCGGTGGCGCCTATTACCAGTTTTCCTATCTCTTCCACGCCTTCCAGGCCCTCTCCTGCTGGCTGCACTTAAAACCTTTTCACTGGACGCCTCGGGAATTGGAGATGGCGGAGGGGGTGGGGGTGGTTGAACACGACCCACTGGTGGAGCCAGCCGCAACAATATATCCCTGTGGTATTTCTGCACTCACAAAGAAGAGAGGGTACGGGTATGAATGAGAGAGACCATGAAAAAACTATTAAAATACAGTGCAAGATGGTAAATGTTTGTGCCTGTGCCCGAACCAGCATTTTTTTTTTTTCCTGGAAAAGGACAACTGTGACAGCATACATATAGTTTAATCAGATACTCAAACACGATTGTTGGGAAAATACCTGAATCACAAAGTTGCGTCTTTCACAATCCAAGAACATGTTAAAATGAAAATCCACCTTCGACAAAATTTTATCCCTGACAGTTGAAAAACTAATTTGGTCCCTAGAAGTAAATCTGTCAACTTCATTGAACCAAAGACAAGTGAAGAGGTTGCTAATCGGCACGTGCTCTCGAATTACCACACATCCTTCAGGAACATCTGCAAACCAGACACAAAGTTTCAGGAAAAAAAAAATGAAACAGGTGCATCTCATCCAACATGGACATAGGAAGGAAGCTTTGCCTACCACTTGTAAGAGGAAGTTTCGCCTCTGTATATGGGGTCAATCCCTCTCGCTTGTAAAACTCAATCTGAAAGTCAATGGAGGCATTATCATACTTTTTGGCAGCTTTGTTTGCCTCGGCCTCAACAAATACATCAAAGCGCCTATAATGCTTTGATATTGCGAAAGTTGCATTCTTCCTCCACAAAAACCTAAAAATGGGGGGAACAGAATTAGCTTAGGTGCCAAAACATGTACTGTGGCAGGTTAAATAAAAAATTCATCTTGTATATGAAGTCAGAAACAACAAAGCTACAAGATATGACTCATAATTAAGAGTATCAAAGAAGATTCTACCTTTCAAGAATTTTATATGGATCCACGACAAGCTTAAGCTTCCCATCAACCCATATAGAATAGCGAGCATTTGGAACCAGTCTATGCAACAGAAGCTTTGGAATCTGCAAGAAAAGTAATAGAAGTTAATATGTGAATAAAAATCTACTTTAGGAAATAGAATACACAACAGCATCTAACAGAAATTTAAGGCTTTCTGTATCATACACAAGCTAAATTGCATTTTGAATTAAAAGAAATCATAATTCTACTACAAGAGGACCTAGCAACTAACAGTACATCACTGATCTAATCATTTCTTCCCCTCCCTTCCCAAGGTAGTCAGTGTAAGTTCGTATGGCAATATTAACTAACACCTTTGATGAAGATTATAAAAATAAGAAACCATGACCAACAATATTAATTTAATATATGAGCGATCAAATCATAGAGAAGAGCACAACCATAAAATGGTGACATAGACATTCCATATGTCAATTTCTATTTCATAGACATAATAGTGCATTAGTGCTTGCCAAAATATAGAATTCTGACCTTTCCCGTCCGTCGTGCATCTGTGTAAGGAAGATTATGAGCCACAATAACTCTCCATAAGCCAATCATCTTGCTGGTTCCCAGATTGCCTGAACTCTTTAAATATTTTTCTGTTTCTTCATCTACAAACATAAGGAAGCACACCGTCTCCTTTGAATATGTACTTATATCTGCTGGATCATTTATCTCGTCAAAATTTCCTGAACAATATATTCAGTTTTTAGTCAATTACTAGCTTGAAGGAGTAAAAAGCTGCGGATATCACATTATACAGACCAAATATGGCAGACGCAACAACTACTCCATTACACTTCTCCATTTCGAGAATGTCAGCTTCATCAATGTCAAATCCTGTGTTGCGGCCAGGTTTAGTTCCTCTTACAAATCTGATAGATGCAGAATGTGTCATTGAAGATGCAGAATGGTTTGGTATCAGTGGAAAGGTACAAAAAAATATGCTTTATTACTGGGAAGGTCTAATTATTATAACCAAAAAGAACATTCCTAAGTGGCTATAGATATAACTCAGGGAATATTGAACAAAGCATAAAGACATACCCGCAGTGCACACTCATTGATTCTTGTATATCAAAAGAATCATTCCTTTGCTTCAAAGTAGGATATCCACCAAAGTCTGAACCACCAAATTCTCCAAGTCTACTTACATTTTCCTCATAGATATATGTTAAATTCTTAAGAACCGGTGACGGTGAGGGTGACTTTGGCATCAGCTCAATAGCTTCTTCCACAGGAAGGTAACATACTGGGCATGCTGAAAAAAAACAACCCAGGAAAATTCAGGAGAAATAATTCCGTATACATATTTTAGTCTAGATCTATATCATCCCTTATCCTTTGCATCATCATGAATTACTGAAGTTTGAAGAACTATGACACAAGCAGGATCATGGCTACAATTCTAAATTATTAAATACAAAATTTTCTATAAAATCTTACAGCACACTAAAACCATAAGACTTACGCCGTGGCCCGGTACGTTTTGGGTCAGATGGTGGGGGAGGAAGTGTGAAGCTATTACATGGATGCCCCTGTGGAAGACTATACCCCAGAAAATAGCTAGGGGGAGGAGGCGGTAATACCAGATTCGTAGTCAAGCCCAGGGAGTTTGCCGCGGTAGAGATCAGAGATGAAGAATTATTTATAGACATGCTTTCATTAACATTAATGCCCTGCGCGCCATTTCCTTCCGGAGAATCATCACCTGAATGCAAGCCACATGACAAGCATTATGTCCTATCCCAATTAAACTGGAAATTGTGTAACAGATGCGAATCACAACTGAAATTGCAAGCCAAACTAAAGCAAAAACACAGGAAGGACTAGATAGGGATGTCATCATACTCCATTCTCAATACTCAAATTGCATAGTCAAGATTGCAAAAATAACTGAGCTTTGCCCCCATTAAGTGGAGTCAGTTACATAGATCAAACAACAATTGAAAGATCAAAGACATGAGAAAACAACTATAATCAGAATCCAACACCATAATGAAGAGACAGGAATTGAGAATAGGAACCTTTTCCAACGTAGAGAACCCAGATGAAGACGGCAGCGGAGATGGCGCAGAGGAAAAGCATTCCAACCTTCTTGCGGCCAGCAAACTTGCAGATCCAAAAGAAGAGCCTCTCCTTATCTTTGTCCTTGACCATCTTGGAAGCCTTGCGTGACGATGCTGCTAGAATTGGTGACACTCCATTTTCAAGCAGAGACCCATAACTCCCAGAAGAACGAAGACCTAATGACATTATACCCTCAGCATCAACATCAACACATGCCCCTCTCCCTCCTCATCGTCATTCTCCAACACACCCTTCAATCTCCTAATGCATACACCCCACAACACACAAAGCTACCCAATTGCGGATTTTTATCGAACACCTACTACGCAGATTGGGATTCAGTTGGCAATGCCACTCTCACTATTCGATTTTCCCTTTCCGGGTATTCAACACACAAAAGAACATCCAATAAAATAAAATGGTAAAGAATAAAAAAATTCAGTGGCAGACAACGAGCAAAATCGAATCAAGCTTTGGTCCGTATGTGGAAAGAGTTTAACACCCCGAATCAAAGTCAAAATTTCGGTTGTCATACACTGGAACAAAAATTCTCACTTTCCTCCAAAAATGGGAATGAATCTAGGGTTTTCTTTTCTTCTGTTTGTTCTTCTTCCCCCGATTGGGAATGTAGGCTTTTCTGAAATCTGAGGGTTGGAAGAAATCTGAGATCACAAAATTGAAGCAGTATTAATTTTTTTTTTTTTTTGAAAAAATATTGTTATCGTAATTTGTTTTTATCGTCGATCCGGAAGTGATGATGATCTCACAGGGGAAGCAATTTTTCGTCGATTATTTATATGAGAGAAAATTACCGAATTGGGCGAAAATTGAAAAATAAAAACAAAAATTAAAAGATGAAAAATTGTGATAGGCTTCCCCATTCAGACACTGATTCCTCTCGTAATAAAAAAAATAATAATAATAATAATAATAAAATATATATTGTGGCGCCACCCAGCCGATTGCTTGACATCTGGTATTCTAATAATTATGATTAGTTATGTCATTAATTCGGTGCTTATTTATTAGTATAAAAGTTGGAGCTTTTAATGCTTAACGGAGATAAAATCAATATTGAATTAAATAAATAAATAAATAATGCATTATTAATCTATGGGATTATTGTTGGTACTGAAGCCCCCAGGAAAGAATGGACTAGGAACATTGAACCACAGAATGGAAAAGTGATTTCCTTTTTAGTTTTCAGCAATTTTTTATTTTTGGTTAATGAAAGTGTTTCACTCTACCTAATGCCTAGTAAATATGAAAAATGATTTAAGCTGTGTAATTAGAGTTCAGTTAATGGGGAGAATATTTAATTTTGTGGGGTACATAAAATAGAAGTGTTGCGAAATCTCTTTTTCTTTATTGAATTACTTGATATGCTTTGGTGAAACTTACTGTCAAATATTATTATTGCTTCCTTACGTGGATTTCGTTTCGTTGTCTTCCTCTTTTCTTCCAAAAAATAAATATATGGACCTGCAAAATAAATATATATGAAAGAAAAATGCTGATTTTTACATGGATGGGTTCTTCTTGATGCTTCCACCAATTTATGGTGAAAATGTCATATCTGCGAAATCAAAGAAAAATAATTCTTTTCACTATCTCGTTATTTTAAGTCTCTACAATAATAGTTCTCCATTCTGATGCATAATTGAATTCATTTTTTTGTTGTCCCAAAACGAAATTCCTTCACCTAATCCAACATGTTTTTCTTCCTATTTCGTTCAAATATCCAGCATCTAGTTTGTTTCCCCAAGTTTTTCGCATGCACCATTTAACTAGATATAGAGAAGTTTTGAAAAATAATTAATGTATTCAATTTAATTTGGCTTCAGCTGCTAACAACTTACTAATTAATGTCCCAATTAATTAACATCTTGATGTCAATCGCTCATTAAAGAATGCCACATCAATGAAATTGAGTAAAAGGGACTACAATAATATAATTTGATAGGTCTGTGAATCTGTAAAATAAGAGTACTGCATTAAAGGTATTTTATATTTAAATAATGAGTTAATATATGTTTTAAAGACATGTGCTAAAATTATTATTTAATTTTTTATTTTAATAAATAAATTAAAATGTTATATTCTTAATTAGTATGTATATAACAAATGAAAAATATTGCTTTTTACTATATTATTGCCCCCAAATAATTGTATTAGATTAGTATGATTGATTAAAAAATATATATTTGTAAAAAAAATTATTTGTTACAGTTAATATTTTTTTGGTGTCAAATCTGTTCATATTATTTATATATAAAATAATATGTTATTTAATTTATTTTAATATATTATTTATAAAGTGATAAATTTAGTAATTGATTTAACGATTAATATTTTCGTATATACGAGTACAAATAAAAATAACAAAAATTTCAAACGTATCTTGCAAAAAGCACTGATTCGAATTTTCTCACAACTTATGAGAACTTGTTTAGTAAAGGATCGGCCTATTGAATTAACTAATTAGGCAATAATCATTTAATAAGACCACAGAATTATTGTTGTCAACCTAATTAAGCAGAAGATGCCAAACGTAAAAATGCTTTCTGACTTATAGTTTAGTAAAACTCAAAGAAATTGAATATTATATTATGTATATAATAGCTAGTCACCGAATATTCTGCATGACTTTATTGACCTTAATTCACCAACAGAAAATCACAACTCCTTTCTTCTCCTTCCAGGCTTCCACATTTGAGATTTGAGAACAAATAGTAACACGACCAACAAAAAAATAACAAATATTAATAATGTTGATATACTTTGTTTAAAGACATAATTATCATTTAAATGAATCCAAACGGCACTTATAAATAAATAAATCAATAATTTTTTATATGTTAAATTATGATTTGGAAGAATACACAACCTTTAATTATTGAGAATCTTAATTGATAAAAACAGAAATACAGCTAAATTTTTTATTTTTTGATGAAATACATACTTGCTGCAACACATTAAGATATATTATCTTTTTCTCCACATAAAAATAAAAAATTTTCAATTCTAAAATTTTGAATAAAATTATGTCCCGTAGTGTTTTTCTATTAGATCTGGACAAATCTAAAACTTCAACCTCGTAACAACATCAGTTATGAATGGATCAAATACACTATTTAAAAGGAAGAAAAACACCACACAAAAGAATTATTTTAGAATTCAAATTTGAATCTCAGATTTAGATTTGAACCTAAATCTAAACTGAAAAAAAAAAAAATGAAAGACAAAAAATGAAAAGAAAAATCGACACAGAGAAGGAAAGAGTGTTAGGAGAGTAAGCTCTGAAAGAAAAGAAGACAAAGTGAAAAGAAAGAAAAGGAAAACGAGAGAAGGGGAGAAGACAAAGAACAGAGAAAGAAAGACAAGGAGCAAGAAAGAAAAGGATAGAGGGTGGGTTGAGGAGGGCCACCGCTACCAAGGGGCTGAGCGGTGGCGCCTGTGTTGGTGCCGTTGCTTGGAATCTCGAAGAGTTGAGTTGAGAGAGAATTTGCAGGCTTACTCTATTTCATCTCAATTTGAGTGAATTTAATTTATATATTCAGTGTGAAATTTTAAAAATCCAAAGGTTGACTGCATTGATTTGATATTGAAAAAAAAATTAATTCTAAGTGTTATTGAATTGACTTCCTTCTAAAAAATATAATTTTTTTTTATCAAATTTAAATTATTTGGATGCGTTTTTTTAAAAAATATTTTTAGTTAAAAAAGTAAATTATGTGTTTTTTAAAAAACTATCAAGATGTTTTAAAAAACATAAACAAAAGAAAAAATGATTTCTATTAATAAAAATCTTTTTAAATAAAATATAAATTTTTTTTTCAAAAGCCGATCTAAACTGGCCCTAATATATATGTTCGGTATAAAATAGTTTGAATAATATTAGATAGTTATAATTTAAAGTTATCTTATATAACTTAATATTTATAATTTTATATACATGACATTTGTAATTGTACATTTATAATATATAATATTATTCATTTATTCAAACGATAATTAATAAATACAAACAAAAGTCAAAACATATAAATTAAAACAGTTTCAACTTAAAAAGAGAATAATTTCATATTTATATATTATTTTTTTCGATATTGCCATTACGAATAAAGAATATTCCTTACCAATAAAAACATCACCAAATTAATCAACACTACTCTCTACTATCTTTCCTTTTATCTTGATGCCTTCATCTATCTCTCCTTCTCTATAATCACACTATAATCACATTGAACCCTTCTTGGTTAGTATTGGTTACATAGGTATTGATTAGCTAGTACTATTCTAACCCTAACATAAACCTATATCAAGGAAATACATAAAAAAAAAAAACTCCTTATATTAGCAATCTTCACTTGCCCAAGTTGATTATAAGATTATGTAGCGGAGTCTCCTTTTTTTTTCATGCTGAATTGAGCCATCATGATTCATGAGTTTTGCATTGTGTAATGGTTACTAAAATTAAAAGTTATTTACTATATTTACTTCAAATGAACTATAAAACTATACAAAGTTGCGCAGATTCTTAGTGGTTTTATGGTTACAAGTTACAACAAGAAAAAAGGAAATAAGCCTTATAGCATCATTGTATTTAATACGATGATATTATAATGTATTCATAGAGATGTACACATTAAGCACCAGTGGTCTAGTGGTAGAATAGTACCCTGCCACGGTACAGACCCGGGTTCGATTCCCGGCTGGTGCAAGCTTTTTCAGGTTCCTTTTTTAAGTCTTTCTCCTGGGTCAACAAAAGGTTTTTTTTTTTTTTTTTTGTACAGAACCTTTAAGCATTTCTAAAATCTAAGTACAAAAGGTTTAGTTGGGCCAAACTATTTTTTCGAGCTTATTTGGAACTGTACTTCGCAAAGTAATTGGTCCAACCAGAACGGGTCCAAATGCATGTTCTGTTCTGAAACTGAAATTCAGGCTGTTCGTATCCAAAAAACGAAAATATTCATGCTGTAAAAGAAGACTGAAATTCATAACTAATGTTGAGGGGGGGCAAATAACAATAAAAACCATGCTTAGGTACAGTCCAAAATGTTGCCAAAAAACGTACGGTCCAAAATGATAATAATAATAATAATAATAATAATAATAATAATAATAATAATAATAATAATAATAATAATAATAATAATAATAATAATGCCTCATGCATGCATCAACCATTAGTTAGCAACAGATAGACTTGAAATAAAATTCAGACCTGCAGGAAATTCATCATCGACCTGCTGAGGTAGAAGATACCTTGAAAAAAAAAATGCTTGGGTGTTAAAGGGGTGGTGATGGTGTAATATAATATAAACCGTACAAGTTAAATTGACTTGGGTTTGTTCGCTTAAACAAATGTCTAAAATTTGAATTCTGTTTTGCATATATATATCAATCTAGTGGCCGGTAAATTATTGATTAACGCTTTAATTTGTGACGGATTAATTCTTAATTTTTGGATCGAAGAATACCGTAAAAAATAAATAATAACACAACGCTAGAAGTTAAATTTTTCAATTAAGCTTTTCTTTTATTGAGAATGTGGGCATATAGTATATAGAATTGTCAGTTGAGGGTTAGTGAATAGTATTAGTATATAGAATTATACATGAGTTAATTAATTAATAACAAAAAATGTTATATCAATAATTCAAATTTCAATATTATTTGCATGCCTATAATTGTATATATAGGTCAAGTAGTAAAAAGTCTTCATTCTTAGGGTTGGTTATTATGAAGAAGAAAACAGTGCTGTAACTTTTTAAAGTTGTGGGATTATTATAATTTAACTTCTACAGTTAGTATTGAAAAAATTATAATAGTGTTATATATTTAATATATAATGTAAAAAATAATTCTCACGCAGTCACTTGGTGAGGGTTCAGCTGAATACAACCACATCCCACGTACAAACAATTGCCAAAGCTAAACATAACTTTTCAACCTTGATTTGAATTTTAAAAAAAAATATAGAAATATATATAAATCAAGATTAATAATTACATTATCGATACACTTGTATATTATATTGGTATACTTAAAAATCTTTTTATACTAATACTAATCCGATCCATATAAACTAACATACATAACATACATAGACCATAACATGACGAAGTTGAAAAGGACCGGGTACCATAAGCATATGTTATATCTTCTGTTTGTGCCAGATTATCCTCTATGTATGTTAGCTGAAGAGATTATTCGTTTTTAAATTGATTCTCAAAAAAATTTATTAATCATATTAATTTTTAAGAGATACAATAATCATAAGTTAAATTGATTATATTTTTCTATTAATTAACTGATGACATATCGTACTACATATTATAAAAGGATTAGTTAATATATATCATGTTAATAATAGTGTTAATTAATCATTTTTTAATATATATATTATTTAATTAATAAAATAATCAATTTGACAGATAATTATATTTTTAATGATAAATATAATTAATAAATTTTAAAGGATGAATTTAAAAATAAAAAACTAGAAAATCAATATATTATGATTAATAGAGAGCCAACACATAATTACTGATGATAATTCATATAAATTTTGGATGACAACTTAATTTTAGATATATGAGTTACGGACGATAACTCATATAAATTTTGAATAATAACTTAATTATTGGCTTCCTAATGTTAGTTCCGTAGCACCATTCATTTGAAAAACAAAATATCTTTCACAATCCATGTTAAGAATGATTATATCTTCTTATTATCTCGCCTCCTACCAGATGGCAACTTATTGGATATACACAAATAGAAAGGTTCTAGACTAAGATTCAGATATGCATCGTAAAAATGAAGAAAAAAAAGAGTTCTAGCAAATTACTTTAAAACACACAATTACTTTGCTTGTGTGTTTGATTTGATTACTCCAGCAAATTAAATAAAAAAGATTATTACTTGCAATTCATCAACTAACTATTTTTTTTCACACATAGTATTAGATATATCCCTTATGGAATAAAATGCCATATTCTAGACATATTTGTTAAATTAAAGAAGGGGGAACACAACATGTTCTGCATTCAACACATGCATGTTCTACCTGCATTTAATGTGTCCAGTCTATCATCCACAGAAATACAGTCGTATATACACATATACATACTCCAGAATTCGTCCTTTAATTTATTTAACATTTTGCAATATACAGTAAATTAAATATAAGGGTTTGAATAGTAGCCATAAATAAATTAATACACCTTATTACTCCACATGTCAATAATTAAATTGAGAAGAAAGGGAAAGATATATATAACCATGAGAATTAATTTATTCTCTACATATACAAGATACATACAGTGTGACTATATCTACGTATAAAACGGAGAGTGGTTACAGTCAATACACGTACTTAACATGAAAACGACAAAGCAGGAAGGTAGTTGTCAATGGTTGTGTTTGGATCACACCAATTAATATGGATGTCACATTCACAATCTAATACACATTATATTCAGCCATCGAATTTGAAGTGGTCCAAATTTGATTTTCTAACTTATTATTATTATTATTATTATTATTGAAGCTGAAGAAAATAGCAACTGCAGTTGATTCGCCCGTATTCACACAAGTTGCGCGCGGTAGTATAAAATAAGTGGATAATTTTTGTCCTCATTATTTTGGTGATCGTATATGCCTGAATTTATTTTCCAGATACATTATTTAGGCTTCAAGATTTGGAAGAGAGTAGATGGAGACTAATGGAAGCTTCAAGACCAACGTGTCGATCTTATTTGTTCATGATTGAGGACAATATCATCTACGTGTAGGGTCAATGAAACAAGTTATCAACGTGTATAACGTTCAACATTGTTTTTTCCAAAATTATTTGTTTTTACTTTTTAATCATTCTGAAATGCGTTTATTTTCTTGCATTCATTTATTTAACTATTGCAGGAATGTGCCCGAGAAACTTGGAGTCCATGTGATTTTTTTTCTTTCTTCAAAAAAAAAATAAGAGAATTGCTAGTTATATATAGACTTCTAGCAAATTAACAATTGATGATTTGATAAAACGGTATACACTTATTTTGTTTGATCGATCCAGTATAATTAATTTATTTATTTTTATATTAAATAAAAATATTTTAGTATTAAATAATATAAAAATAATATAAATTTTTTTATTTAACATTAAAATAATATTTTATTTGACATAAAATAAATATCTTAACTGAACTTCATTCGACAAAATAAATGTTATTTTATTAGGAGTTAATAATATTAGAAGTTACTCTAATACACTTAAAATTATTGTTGTTTAAAAATATCATTATTGTTTTCTTCTTTTCGATTTAAGCACTTGAAAAATTTTAGCATCATAACACAATATCAAAATTTTTCAAATAAAAAAAAATAGCATTCGATCTTTATTGAGTGGAAAAAAATAATTTTCGTATAAGACAAATAAAAATTACTCTTATACGTGTAAAGAGGTTAGATATAATCATTCGTATACTTTTCTTAGCTTAAGTTTATTCGGAGAGTTTGTATTATCACATGATTACTATTATTTATACTGTCCAAGAGTATGTGGTTTTTTTTTTTGGTTACAGTGTACGTGGTTTAGATATCAATTTGATATTTTATATAAAATTTTAAATTGGTATAAAAGTATAGATGCTTAAGTTGATGATAGATGATCGTGTGTTGGTAAAATAAAAAATTATTATTATACTTATTGTTTGAATAATCACTTTTTTTTAATTAAATGGTATATAATGTAGGAAAAATATTTTTTTAAGTGAGGAGATTGATAAAGTGAAAAATATAAATGATTCAATAATCGTATATTGGTAAAAATCATTATTATTATACTTATTATTTGAAGAATTATTTGATTTTTTTTATTGAGTGATATGCAGGAAAAATATTTTCTAGAATGAAGAGATTAATAAAGTATCAAAGCAAAGAATTATTTACTATGGAATTTATAAATTTTAGTATATGTAAACTTTACTTACTTGTATAGAAAATATTTTGAAATATATATAATGTGTAAAATTAAATATGTCATATTTGTACAAAAATAAGTGATGATTAATTTAGTAATTGATTTATGATATACATATAATAATATTTTTTTAACTTAAACTCTATCATTAAACATAATACCAATAATATTTTATAGGTCAAATTATTACATGTATTTAAATTGTACATGACGAAAACATGTTGATTTACGGTTCCAAATTATTTCTTTAATCATTATATCTGCCTTTTCATTTAGATGGTTTCCATGTAAAATGCTTATTCTTTTTTTTTTGTCAATTTGTTGTTAATTAATTATGGTTACAACGATGAGTTTACACCCAAGAAAACTACTATACCATTTTTTTTTTATGGTTTCCTAGCTGTACAATGGGTTCTAAACATATTTTAATAAGCGTACACATACATATAGTAGTTGACATTGGACATTATCATATTAGTTATCGTTTATCACACTTTAATCTTTAATATTGCTAACAAGAATACAATAATTAAATAAGTGAATTTTTTGGTGACTATAATTATTAAATAAGTGATTAATGACTGAGTGTTGGACTAATAAAATTTTGAGAAATTATAACCAAATCAAACACCACCGCTAGAAATATATAAAAGTTATTATACCGGCGGTAAAACACACACACACTAATATGGGTGGATCGGAATAATTAACAATTGTTATGATGTGTCCACTAGTTAAGCCTATAGATTTAGTTAGGATTATAAATAGGAAACTATTATTATTATTATTATTATTATTATTATTATTATTATTATTATTATTATTATTATTATTATGTTTGATAAAAAATTAATAAATCGATATTAAATTTGGTTTAATTTATAGTTTTTTTTTTTCTTAATTCAAAGAGGATGGAGTTGTAAGTTCTAAACAACAACCCTGCCGCGTCACAATAATATATAAAGTAGTAAAACACAATGTGCTAGGTATAGTAGTTTTAATATAATACCAAATAATCTAGATCAAGATCAGATCAAAACGCAAAAAGAAGGAATGAATTAAATTTAAGATTAAGATAATGATATCGACGAGTTTGGTATTTGTATGAATCGTTACACGTAAAGAAATGTGGCAAATGCCAAAAGCAAGAGAAAGGTTGCTTTCAAGTCTCAACTCTGAAGCCAATTAAGTGCGACGACACGACGCGACGCGGCATCAGCAAAGCATACACTCAACACTCAACCACTGCAAGTTTATTCCCTGCTTAGCTTATCCAATTATTGCATGATTTGCATCCCACGGATTTACAAATAGAAAAAGATTATGGAGCGAGCAGATGATAACTCATATAAATTTTGGATGATAATTTAGTTATTGGCTCCATAATAACTTTTTAACGTTGGTTTCGTAGCATTATTCTTACAAATAAGCCCTCACGCTAATTAGCTAGATAACTCGCATATATCATTTATAAGCGTTGTGCTAATTGTGTACTAAAATCAATCACAAAATTAATCATTAAGTGTATAATATATATTGAAATATAAAATACATATGTAGTTTAACTCATTTTTAATGTATATTTTATATTTTAATATGTATTATATATTGGTGACTAATTTTAATAGCTGATTTTGATGCGTAAATAGAATTATTTAATTTATAATTCAAAAATATCAGTTATATACTAAAATGAGTACTATATTTAACTCATTTTTAATATATATTTTATATGATGATAAATCTTAAAGATTAATTTTAATATACACCTATCGTATATAATCTATATATATTAGTATTAAAAAGAATTGATAAAGTAAAAATATTTTTATGCCAAAAAATAAAAAAAATATGCAAGAAAATGAGATATCATATATATGAGATTTGTTAGAAAACTATTTTTTAGTCAATAATAAGTTAATAATATATAATAAGTAAGTGAAAATTAAGAAAAAAATACACTAATTGGAAAAAAAAAAGTTAATTGCATGTATTTTTCATATATCAATATAAGTATGATTTAAATAAATATTTTCTCTTTATAAATATTCTATTAAACTTTTAAAAATATTTACCTTCATTAGACTTTAGAAAATAATTAGGGTAATTTTCTTTGTAAAACCCTATGGAATTTTTAACTTAAACACCATAAACAGTAAAAAAAAAAACTTAAGACCATAAACTAAATTATAATATTTGAAAGAGATTCAAAACATGTATCAGTAGGACTAAAATCATCAAATTGTGTTAGAAATTTCACTGAATACAGAATTTCACACGCAGCTAGAGATTTCACACGAGATTTCACACGAGATTTCACACGCAGCTAGAGAGTTCACAGATCAGATTGGATATGATATTAGATATGATTGAAAAAAAAAACTTTTCTTTCGATAAAAGTCTAAAAATTCTCTTTTTTTTGTTTTCAATAATTCTACGTGAACAAGTGGTTTTGGCCAAACAAGTGCAATCAAGTGATTTATTTCTATGCTAAATAGAAGATAATTTTGGTGTCAAATAGAACTTTATTTAGGTGTACTTTTTTTATACTATTTGACACCGAAATATTATTCTATTTAGCATAGAAATAAACCACTTGTTGCACTTGATTGGCCAAAACCACTTGTTCAAATAGCATTTTTCTTTTTTTTTTTTATACTCGTTTAAACTTAATTACTTTCAAAATAATATTTGAATATTTTCTTCAAGGGGTTAGGCTAAGTGTATACTAAAAGCGGCTACTAAAAGTAGGCGTCATATTTAATACATATTGAAATATAAAATATATATTAAATAGTATAAAAAATTGTTTTTAAATAAAATTCTATTAGACATCGAAATAGTCTTTTATTTAATATAAAAATAAATGATTTGATTGCACTTGATTGGCTAAAACCACTTGTTCATAGATATAATTTTTTTTTATTTTACTTTTTCATGGAAGGTTGAAGAATTAACTTCTAAGTCGTACTCTCATTAATTGCTAATCTCAAATTGAAAAATAGGACATTATTTATTTCATTTAAAAATTATAGGATTAAAAAAGACAATTGAAATGTTAATGTTAAGGACTAATTTATTGATTTGGTAGACTAAAATACAATATTTTACCCTTCCATCAATTATATATGGTAAAAAAATTTAAGAAAATGAATCTATATTCTCATCTCTGATCTGTCCATTAATTATATATATATATATATATATATATATATATATATATATATATATATATATATATATATATATATATT
>JASCZI010242480.1:2708-13668 GCA_036250425.1 Stylosanthes scabra | reverse complement strand
TATATATATATATATATATATATATATATATATATATATATATAATTAATCAGACCTCATTATTAGTTTCTATACATATCAAATTATTAAAATAGATCGTTATTGCTAAACATAAATTATTAAAATAGATCGTTATTGCTAAACATATAAATATTAATATTGATATATAATTTATCTTGGTAAACATATTATAATGCCAAAAGCACTAAACATATACACATGTAATTAAATAGTTAAATTATATTAGTATAGGTACTTTAGTATTAGACTATTAATTACAGTATAATAATAATAATAATAATAATAATAATAATAATAATAATAATAATAATAATAATAATAATAATAATAATAATAATAATAATAGCTCCACAGAATGCTTACATATTATAATAAATAAATGAGATAATATTTAATATGATTTGTGATTAAATCATATGCAAACTCTCTAGTGTAATTATTCAATTTAAATTGTAAATAAAATAAAGATAATAACTGATAGAAAATAAGGTGCGATAATAGGAAAATTTATTGTATAAAAATATTATATTTCTTAAAATTGAAACATAAGATAAAAAAAATGTATCATTATTCAATTATATAGTACATTATATAATATGATATAATAGGATATAAATTAATTCTTATCATATTTTTCCGCCGGTTCTTTCTAAATTTAATCATTTAATAACATAAAAATATTATTATTATTTTCAAGAATTCATAAAATAAGCCCAAAACCTTAAAAAAAAAAAAAAATAGGACTCATGCTGCATGTTAACACCATTAAATCAATCGTCCAATAATTTATTAATTAATAAAATATTAGTTAAATTGATAAGTTATTTAAATTAAATAAAAAAGTTCATACATCAATCCCCACGCACATTATTATGAAAACTTATAATTTTTTAATATATATATATATTAATTAGAATGAGTACATAGTATAAAAAAAATTATCTCATGTAACAGTTGAGAAAATTAAACATCATGTATCACTTGGGAACAATACTATATATTGCACAAATTTACACAATTTGTAGAACTCTATAAAAAAAATACAGAAAAAAATATATAGGAACTTACTATAGATTATATAGAAGAAAACTATGACAAATTAATCTTGTTTTAAAATTAGAACAATTTAGTAATATTTTTATTTAATTTATTTTTTAAATAACTCACGCTAAATATAAATTATTTTTAAAAGAAGAAAAAAAACATGTTGACATTTGTTCTTAGTTAAGTAAAAAATTATTAAGAATTTTTATTTGACTTGTATGTGTAAAATAAATAAAGTTATAATTACTATGAATTTGCAATTTTTTATACTTTTATCAAAATTAATATATATAATGCTGATATGCCATGCAGAGCATTTGGCTTTTTTTTCTTTCTAAAAATGCATTGGCTCATTCAATGAAAAAGAGGGGCATTTATGATCAAGCATTCACACAGTCCCTGCCTATTTAGAAAATCGGTCAAGTTTCTATTATGCACATTAAATCATCATGTCCACTTAAATATAGGAGGGACAATCAACACTGTTGAAATTTTATATATTATACCTCTATGATTGTTGAAATGCTTCCCATCGTATATATTCAATCTAATTAATTAAAATGAAAAATTATTGCTCTTTTGTTTAATCCACAAAAATTAATTAAGAAATAAAGCAAGTAATTCAGAAATAAAAGAAGTCATATATCATTTTCTTCATAAAATAAAAATCAAATATATAAAGAAATGACGCTAATATGTCATGTTAATTTGCTTTTAAAAGGTTAATATATGATTATATCATAAAAAATTACAAAATAATATTAATAAATTCATTAGCAGATAAAAAACATAAGAAAAGTTAATTAGACAAAAAAAATTGACATCATAAAATCTTATAAAATCCTAAAATCATGATGTGACTACTAAAGTTGTTGTAGACAAATGAAAAATATACAAGGTTGTATAAGTCAAATTGAACATGCATGATAT
The DNA here is from genome assembly GCA_036250425.1 of Stylosanthes scabra. Classification (NCBI taxonomy): domain Eukaryota; kingdom Viridiplantae; phylum Streptophyta; class Magnoliopsida; order Fabales; family Fabaceae; genus Stylosanthes; species Stylosanthes scabra. The sequence goes on along the minus strand of JASCZI010242480.1, from coordinate 11,673 downwards.
AGTTATCAAATAAAGAATTTAACAGATGTGATGTTCAACAATATCAATAAGAAGTAAGAACATTTAAAGAGTTACATAAGATTATTATATGGCCTGCTTTTGCCCAAAGACTCGGCCCAATTCCGGTGAAATTTGGGTATTTTGGATCAATTTAAAAAAAAAAATTAATATTTAATTTATTTTTTAGTATACATTTTGTGTTATGAAATATAAAATTCGAAAGTAGACATGAGATTATATTTTAATATTATGTATTATTTGTATATTGCCTAAATATTCGTGTTATTAGTATATGATTGATGGTTATTATTTAATTTTGGAAATTGATTATTTGATTATTAAAGACCAAATTTCGATCGACTCGAAAATAATACGATTTTATCGCATTTAGGATCGGGTCATGGTCCAAATATATAATAGACCCTGTATATATTTTGTGCTCAAGTTGGGTTAGAAAAAATTTGGCTTCATTCAATTTTATGAACACCCCTACTTAAGTTTGTCTTGAAACCATTATTTGGTAAAGTATATTATTTATTAAATAATAAGATTTATTAATATTTATAATTAATTGTAGTGAAAATATTTTTTGTGAGTTTTTGAGACTTTTTGGTGACTTTAAAATTTAGTTTGTTAACAATTTAAAAATTATTTATCATATATTTTTAATAATTACGTTAATTCTTTTTTATATCTTGAACATGTATTCGTTTGTAATTCATAAGTCTTTATTCTAAACAAGTTATTTTTGTTGATTTTTTAAAAAAATAATAAACATTACCCATGCATTGCATTCGAACATACATGTCCTACAATTGAAATAATAGATTTCGTCCTAGCGTATTTATAAATATTATAATTTCAAGTTCTTTCGAGTATTAAAATATAAATGCATTAAATCAAACATTATTTGAGAAAGTAATTATTCACACAAAATTATTCATATTATATTAATATATAATGATTAAATCAAATCAGTTGAATGTAGTAAACACATAGTAGCTAGACATGTTGACGTGAAGTATTTTGGTATGATTATATTTTCATCCCTTTGTGAAAAATTTTAGTAAACTAATTTATATTAATTATATTAATCAAAATATAGATTAATATTTATTCAATGATTATTTGAAAAAATAATTAGTCACATAAATCATTCATATTATATAATGATTATAAATGCATAGTAGCCAGACATACTGACATGATTCTGGTAGTGTTAGTTTTCATATGGCTCTATTTTAAATTTTATTTTGAAAAGTATAATATTTATCAAATGATAAGATTTATTAAAATTAATAATTAATTATAATGACATTTGTCAATAATCACACAAGATTATTTATCATATCTTTTTAATAATTACGTTGATTCTTTCTTATATCTTGAGCATTACATATATAGTGTTACAGTTGCAGTTCACAAGTGTCTGTTCTAGAGCAAGTGCATTTTTATCGATTTATTTTTTTTCAGTTGTAACTATTTCGTAAAATAATGATATATTCTTCGTTTCTATCGAAGTTGATTTGTATGGGTATAAACATTCAATTAAATATAAATGTATTACATATGTATAAGTCAATCAAATTTGTTTAAAAAATACGATGATGATCTAAACAAATATGATTTGCAATTGATATAATAATTATATATAAGTAAATAGAATAGTGCTAGGGAGCCAACGTTAGGGAGCCAATAATTAAATTATATCCAAAATTTATATGAGTTATCATCTGTAACTCATATATTTAAAATTAAGTTATCATCCAAAATTTATATGAGTTATCATCCATAACTATGTGTTGGCTTCCTATTAGTCGTAATTTATTGGCTCCCTAGTCTTTTTCAATTAAATAATATGTATAATTAGCGATTAATATTAATAATAATGGATCGTGTATATACACACGTGTGTGAGTAGGTGAAATTATATAAGATAGAATAATATAAAGATTTAGTATACTACAAACATATAAATTAAGAATCTCTTTTCCTATTTTATAGTAAAGTAATTATAATTTAGGAAAATAATTTCTATTAATTTGTTAATGGAAACATATATATGTATTTATTGGATTTTTTTATTTAAATAAAAAAATAGCTAATTTACGTAAATAGTACGTTGGGAAGAATTTACAATTATAGGCGCTCCTCTCATATCTCGAGCTCTGGAAGCCCGAAATCTTATTTTCACCTATCTCGGGACTACAGAGCCCGAGATAAGACACCCATTTAATTCCCCCCTTTATCTCGGGACTGCAGAGCCCGAGATACATATATTGGGACTGCAGAGCCCGAGATAGGCCCGAAATCCCTCTATATAAGGGCATCCCTTAGCAACTTTGACACACACCATCCTCTTCCATCTTAACGCAAACTTGCCACCAAAAAACATGAATATTAGTGATTTTGTGGTCATTACTCTATATCCAAATGGAGAGATTGGCAGGGATGCGGATGGCATTTGGTTTTAGTCCGTAAGTTCTGTCGTGATTCAGATGCAACCCGTCAATACGTTGGAGGAGTTGAAGTCTGCTATTTTGCGCAACATGGGGGCTGTCGGCTCCATGTTAGTGAGACGAGTGGCCTACCGGCTGTTGAATCTTTTTCCTCTTAACCAGTTCAAGTTCAAGATTTTCTGGGTCGATAGCGATGCGCATGTTCGTGCGATGTTCGATTTGCACCGTTGGTATGGATCTCGAGATGTGATGGAGCTGCTAACCGAGATGCAGACCGTGAACGTTGATGCAGGAGGTTTGACAAGCTCGTCCCAAGGTGGGCCTGGTGCCATAATCGCAGCACCCATACAGTTTGGGACCCCGGAGGTGGGCGACGACGATTCTGACGAAGACTTTGTCGGCAACACGGATGAGTCAAGCGAAAGCTCTGACGGCTCAGAATTTGTCCTGGAATCTCAGATGAGACAGGGTTTTTTGCTTCCAGCACCAAGCCCGATACCCGATTTGTCATCCATGGGCAGCCATTTTCACACGTTAAACTTGGATGATATGGTAGAGGAGCCAAGGGAAGGATTTGGTGGGGGCGGCGAAAATTATGATATAGATGGAGGATCAGAGTTTCGAGTCGGGTCTCGATTCAACACGTGAGAGGCTGTGCATATGGCTGTAAAGAATTATAACATAAGGAGGGCATCTGAGTACAGGGTGGTGGAGTCTGATCCATACAAATACGTCTGCCGATGCAAGCGATATGATGCAGGGTGCCCATGGTCACTGCGTGTGTCTCTGCGAACGAATCTTGGATATTGGTACGCATTTAGGGTTTTTCTATGTTCCACTATCTACGTGTTATTGTCATGTTAGTTAGATGACATCGTGGGTATTGATTACGAATAGGGAGGTGCGGAGGTTTGGGGGACCGCACGATTGTTTGGCACCGTCAATGTCCTCCGATCACGCGCAGTTTGACGGTAGACTGATGTGCCACTCATCATTAAGTCTGTACAACCCTTCTAGGTCCTGCGGGTTAGCCTGAGGGGCTGCGGCAGGTTCGTCGCCTTGTCTGGCCTCAGATCTCCTGCGTCCGGGTGTTCTAGAACGTCCCCTAGGAGCCATATCGAACAAAAACCTTAGAAATAATTTTTTGGTGCCTAGAAAGGTAAATATGAGGGAAGGAAGAGTGAAAATATGAGAGGTCTCGGGTTCTGGCCCTATATATAGACCGCGGTGCTATCTCGGGCTCTACAGTTCCGAGATAGCTATCTTGGGCTCTGCAGTCCCGAGATATAGGGGGTTTTAAATGCATGTCTTATCTCGGGCTCTGTAGTCCCGAGATACATGGAAATTACATTTCTGGCTTCCAGAGCCCAAGATATGAGAGGAGCGCCTATAATTGTAAATTCTCCCCAACGTGCCTATTTACGTAAATTAGCTATTTTTTATTTAAATAAAAAAAATCCTGTATTTATTATATAATAATTTAAAAAGTAATTAATTATATAAATTATTTATATTATATAATGATTACAATAAAATAGTAACCATATATTTTGTTGTTGGTATATCTTCGTTTCTTTCGTACAAAATTTTAAAAAAATAATTTATATTAATTATATTAATCGAAAACAAACCAATATTTATTAAATGATAATAATTAATTTCACAAATCATTTATATTATATAATGGTTACATCAAATCAACTTTAATTAATTAATGATTTGTATACATAGTAGTCAGACATGCTGACGTGATGCAGATGCTAATCTTCTTATGTTTTTCTTCTAAGTTATTTTAAAAAGTATATTATTTATTAAATGATAAGATTTATTAAAAAAAAATTAATTTTGATACATGATGAGTGTAAAATTAACTTTCTTTTTTATTGATTTCGTGATTGGTCATCAAACAAAGGGATGCAATTGCACAATTATATAAAAAGTTTTACATTGCCAGTACATTAATATTAAATTATAATTACATTAATTTTTTAATATTAATTTGCAGCTCATAAATGTCTATTTTAAAAAATGACTTTCGTCGATTTATTTAAAATATAAAAATTTCACGTGCATCACATGGATAGATACACTAGTTATTCATTAATGAGAGATAAATGCATTCATAAATTAGGCGGGAAAAAGAATCGATAAGAACATGACACGTGTCCTTTATTAGCTTAGGGGAAAACTCACTATTAGTATATTAAGAAAAATGAATCAATAAGAACATGGTTCGGATTTCAGATAAAAAAAAAGAACCAAACCAATTAAAATGGAATTGGTTCGATTTTATTCTTATTTTGGTTTGGACCCGAACCAATCTAACCTGATTACAATCGGATTGGTTCGGTTCAAATACACGGGTAACCAATTAATATGAAATGCGGGAGGAAAATTTGAAAAAAAAATCATAGAAGAATAATTCATGGAATCACAGAGAAAGGGAATGTCGCCAGAAACACAGAGCAAGGGAAGATTAATAATAATAGTAAAAACTGAAAAATTAATAGAACAATATAATACAAAGAACACAAATAGCACGGTGAGAAGGGATGAAATTTCATAAAAAAAATTAAAATAGAAAAAAAATGGGAAAAGATACATAAAATGAAAATAGAATAATTTATTTTCAATATAGCACAAGTAAACAAGTTTTATCCCAACAATTAGAATAGGAGGATATGCAAAAAAAATCAAAACATTTTTTCAGCACAAACAATTCAAAATTCACATTTTATCAGAATAATAATTAAAACACAACAATGTTAACAAATTGCAAAGGACTTGAATGCTTGCTTGAGGGTTGATGCAGAATCAGTGAATCATGGATGAAGAGAAGATGAACAACATCGTGGGGCTGAGCCCCCACAATGAAGCTAAGGAATCACGGCGAGTCCGCGAGCGGAAACGCAGAGAAGGTCTCATTGGTGAAGTTGAAGCAAGGAGACGTGGGTTATGGCTCGGCACCTCGGCGATGGAGTCGTGGAGATGAAGACTAAGGGGAGAGAAGTGTGTTGTGATGCTGTCCAGAGAAGAAGAAGCTCGGCATCGGAGATGATGGAGGAGAGGTGTCGGCGGTTGCAAGAGGCTGGAGTTGAGGAGAGAGAGCTCGAAGAAGAAAGGAGTATGTGTGATTGGGGTCTCAAAATTGTGTGTGGCCGCTGCTTCTAGGTTAGGTTTCACTAACATCAGCTTTTAAATTTAAACTTTTTATTTTTTTAATTAATGTTACGGATAATCGGGTAGTCGGGTTGGTTCGGGTTCCGCACCCTCAAAACCAATACTCGGACCAAACAGAGATCGGGTATGATTGGATTGGACCCAATGATACCCGATTACCCGTCGGGTATTGAACCAATTTAATTGGTTGGGTTCGGATCTGGGTGGGTAATTGGGTACCCGATTACCCGTGACCCATGCTCACCCCTACTCCAAGGCGGAAAGACAAGGATTAAGTTCAGCAGGGGCAAAGAACAAGGCAGTAAATCAAGGGAAAAGGGTGACTTGCATAAGAAGGAGGAACCTATCAACTAGGATTCTCTGCTCAGGTTTGAAAGCTAAACTCAAATGAACTTAATTTTTTGGAAAGTGAGGGGGTTAGGGGGGAAGGGGAAACAGGAGATGATTAAGAGAATCTGTAGAAAGCATGAGGTTGATTTTATGGGAATTGTTGAGTCGAAAATGGCGATTGTAGAGAAGAGATTAGTGGATACGTTTTGGGGGAGAAAGGAGGATGTTTCGTGGGAATCTGTGGAAGCTTTGAACACATAAGGTGGGATTCTCTGTGCATGGAAATCATTGTTCTTCCACTATGACAGAGTAATAAAGAATGATAGATGGGTTGTGCTAATGGGTAAAATTAGGGAACACGGATTTCATTGTGCAATTTGTGTTGTTTATTGTCCCCAACTGCATGATGAGAAAATACAATTCTGGGAGAAGATTGCTAATGTGAAGGAGGAACTGGTGTGCCTATGTTACTAGGGGGAGACTTCAATGAGACACTGTGTGAAAGCGAAAGAAGAGGCTACAAAACACTTACGCAAAGCAGCATCATATTTAAGGAATGGGTTCATTCTCTTGAGTTGATAGAGCTTGATCTAACTGAGAGAAAATTCACCTGGTATGGGGGGTGATCTTGCAGCAGGATTGACCGGGTTTTTGTTGATGTTGAATGGTTAGCAAAATTTGGGGACTCATGTTTGAATGGTTTGAGCATAGCTTTCTCGAATCACTGTGCACTACTTGTGAAGGCTGATGAGGAAGATTGGGGTCCAAAGCCTTTTAGGACGTTGGATGCATGGTTAACATACAATGGGTTTAAGGGTGTCGTGAGGGAAGAGTGGAGGAAGATGGGGGACAAGCCGCTATTGGAGAAATTTAAGGAACTGAAGAATCCCATCAGAAAGTGGAACAAAGAGGAATTTGGTAAGATTGAGCAGAAAACTATACTGATTGAAAAGGAGATACAAGAGGTGGACAAGCTGGTAGAGTCCAGAAAAATTAATGATTGCATTATAGGAAGGGGAAGAGCACTTAGGGTCCTAGCAAAAAAGTGGTACGAAAGGAAAGCGTTATACTGGCAGCAACTTTCGCAGTCTAGATATGCTACTCAAATGGACAGAAACTCTAAATTCTTCCATTCGATAGCAAAAACGCGAAAAAATTGAAAGAGGGTGGAGATGCTAAAGATTGATGGTAGATGTTATAGAGGAAAGAAGAGAATCCTAAAGGAAGTAAGGAGATATTTTAAAGCTCTATACAAGGAGTATGGGTATATCTCTGCAGAGCTTGACGGATCTTTAGTTAGAAAACTAAATGAGGGTGATGCTAGGTGGTTGGAAAGGATGCCAGATGTAGAGGACGGGTACAATTTTAGGTTTATCAGGAGCATGTGTTACCTAAGTTGGCAAATTTAACTTGGGTTGCACTTGTGCTTAAAGAGGGAGGCATCGATGATCTAAAGGATTTTCGTCCAATAAGTATGGTGGGGTACCTATATAAGGTTATTGCAAATATCCTAACAGTAAGAATGAAAGGAATTCGGCCTGATCTTATTGGAGAGGTGCAGATGACGTTTGTTTGTGGAAGAAAGATCCAAGATGGGGCTCTAATAGCATGTGAAACCATGAGTTGGATAAAGAAAAAGAAGAAGAGAGCGTGGATTGTGAAATTGGATTTCCATAAGGCGTATGACAGAGTTACGTGGAACTTTGTGGATTTGATTTTCGAAAAATGGGCTTCTCAATACGGTGGAGGGAATGGATGAAGGCATGTCTTGCGGCGATGATGTTGATTTTAGTAAATGGTGTCCCTAAAAATTCGTTTGAATTGCAAAGGGGTCTGAGGCAAGGTGACCCGATGTCACTGATCTTATTTGTGCTTGTTGGTGAAGTTCTGAACGAGTTATTAAACATACTAAGAGAAAATGGTTCATTGAAGCCAGTTGAAGTTGGCGTGGACAAGGTTAATCTCACTCACTTAATAAGCTATGCCGGGATGAACAGAGCTCCTCATCCTCAATATTAAAAGTTTAGCTACTCATAATTCTCAAATCACAAAGAAAAATTCTACGGAAAGCTAAAGATCCCTAACCCTAGTGGTTAAGTTTCTATTTATAATTTCTAGAAAAGATAAAACAAAATAATCAATCTAATCTTAATCTAAATCTAATTTAAATCAATCAAATCTCTATCTAAATCTAATCAATCAATCTAATCTCTATCTAATCTTTAGAAGATCTCATTAATTAGATTACATTTTTACCCTTGAATTAAGCTTCCAAATTAACCAAATTAATTCCTCAAATTACCTCCAAAACCAACCAATTTACTAAGCTTCCAGTAGCCTACATTTTGGTGGCGTGTAGCACATTGGTTTGATGTGCTACACGCCACATTTGTTATTGAAATAATGTTAGGGCGTGTAGAACATCAAACCGGCGTGTAGCACATTGGTTTGATGTGCTACACGCCCAAGTGTTGGTAATGTTTTCTTGATTTTAGATGAAGTGTTTGGGCATGTAGCACATTGGTTTAATGTGCTACACGCTACGCTTTTCATGCTTCCTGGAGCTTGTCAAAAAATCCATCAAAAATCCTTCAAAATTCTTCTAAGTGTTTAGCTTGTTTTTTGTCACATTCTTCTTCAATTCTTCTTCCTTTTGTTCTTCTTTGAATTTCTTCCATTTCTTCTTCAATTCTCTTTTCTTTCTTCTATTCCCTGTAAATCATAACAATTAACTAATCAAGTCTTTTGATATCAAAAAGGAATGAGATTACTTGTAAAAGAGGTTATTTCTTCAATAGAAATCAATTAATTCATGAGAAATTCTTCTAATGATGCTCATGCATCACAACACCAAACTTAGAACCTTGCTTGTCCTCAAGTAAGTAGTAGATTACTTCTTTGTTAAACTTTTAAGGGGAATAAAATTGATTGGATGTTATGTTTCCTGTAATTCAAAACCCTGCCCTTTTTATGTTTTCATTCTGTAATCAAAAGAA
>JASCZI010242478.1:2359-19736 GCA_036250425.1 Stylosanthes scabra | reverse complement strand
GAATTATTGAGGAGTTGAGAATTTGATTAGAGTAATATTTAACAAAAGATCAACCGAAAGAAGTTTTGTTTAATAGTGGAGAGGTTATGCGGAAGAAATGGGTGAGGAGAGAGAAGCAATTAGGAGAAATATTTGAATATAATCAGGGGTAGAAAAACTCATCCCATAGGCTTCTTACATCTATTGGCTCACAAAATATTAAGATGGTCGCAAACAACCCCCTTAAAGCACATGGCATCTTTAGAATGGATGCTTCAACCAAACATGTTCTGATACTGCTGTCACTCTCTAATAATCCCCTCTGTTGAGCGGATTGCTCAAAAGATGAATAGTGGACACCATTTACCGTTAGCAAGTCATCCCAACTGGTTGGTCCTCTAACATTAGTCAACAAAATACGCAAGTAGAATTTTTCTCCCTCTGTGGGTGAAACAGTATAGATTCGACCAATTGCTCTCTTCTGTGACATGCGTCGACGCCATTCCTTTTCCTTATCATCCCAACTGTAGTATTCTGGGATTTCCCTATACAAAAGATGCCTAGATTGTTGGTCATCTGCCCGATTCAATGCAAAAAATTCAATGAGCATTATTGTTCTTGAAAAATAGTCATCATTGACTATTTCATGAATGGTTTGGTGCTCATAAAAGCTCACTTGGTGTTGGTTTGGCAAATGGATCTTTAACCTTTTCACTGATGGGTACATTCGATAAAGGTTAAACTTGAATATTCTCCAACATGCCTCTGGACCGGCAATCCATCTAGCATCAATAAACTGCTGCACCTCATCATACCGAGAACTTCTGTGTACCTCCATTGCAACACGGTCGGGTCCTTTGTAGCAATACTTGTATAAATACTTTATGCTCTTAATACTGCTACATATTTCAATATTAATATGGCAATCATACTTTGTTAGTAGCCAAGGGTTGTACGGAACTACCCATATGTTGTCAATTCAGACGTTTCGGTTTATAGGGACTGGGGTATCGAATCGCCTCCTATATTGAGGATATGAGTTGTTTCATTTAATAAAATTAAATTGACAATCTCCTAAATTGAGTTCAAATTTAAAGCATTTACTCAAACCAGTGTACAACATGGACATCTTGATGGTTGGATAGTATGGGGTTGCGACTGAGATTGACAAAGTCAAAATATAGGAGGAATGATAACCGGGTAGGAACAAACGCTGAAGATAGTAGGAAGGAAGGAAAGACAGTGACTGCCCCAAGAGCATTGGTAGGAAATGAAAAGTCTTACAAAGATGTTTTGATGGGAGAAAGTGGAAGGAGAGAAGAAAGAGAGGAGGGCGGAGAATGGGGGCTACAGTCATTGGGAAATTCTAAAATAAGGCTAGAAGGCGATAGTGTAGCCAAGGAGAGGCTAGAACGAAGCATGGTGGGTGAAACTCTGAATCCATATGTCTTTGAGGAGTTAGAAGCAATCATCAGAACAAAATGGGCATCGACTGAAGACGTTAGGATGATGGGAGCTAGGAAGATGCTGATCACTTTTAACTCAACCCACAGCTTTGACATGGCGATTGATTCGAATTGGTGGAATCAATATTTCATCGAGGTAAGGACATGGACAACTATGGAGGTATGCAGAACCAGAAAGTTCTGGCTGGAGATTATAGGACTCCCCCTCCATGCGTGGAACAGATAAAATATGAAGCAGATTGGGAACGTGTGGGGAAGTGTACTGGACATCGATGAGGGAGAGGGTAGGTATCTCTCATCCTTCAGATTGCTTGTGGAAGCTAATCCAGGGCCGGCAATCCGTGCACTTGCATCGGTGGTGGTTGATAACGAGGAGTTCACTGTCTTTGTGAAGGAGGAAGGTGGACAAAAAGACAATGTTAGGTATGGGATGGATGGAGGAAATAGTAGACAGAAATCAACCTCTGAAGGCGCTGATGGTGGCTTTGATAGTAACACTACAAACAACCAGTCACCGGAGAAGGGTGTGGAGGTGGAAGCGGATGAGTCCAAAGTCGGAGAAACCCAACAGGTGCCAACTCACAGCAATCGGAGAAACGAAGCGGCAGGCAGCATAGATGGACTAGTGGGCCTCGCCAAAAAAAATAACGGCCCAAGTGCAAATGATGTTAGTATGAGTGATCCAGTTGACAGCCCAACAAGAACTGTGACACTTGATGATGACAGGAGGACGGATCAGGTTATTCAGGAGTGGGAGGAGAACTGCTACCAAAAACCAAACACTTGTGACACTCGAAGCCCAGAACATGTAATTGAGGAGACTCAACCTTGTAATGGGCCTAACATCGTAAATGACGAGGTGGTGGACGATGATGAGAGCCTCGATGATCAGGCCAGATCTTCGAGCTTGTCGGTTCCGCCTGGCTTCGACAAAATCCCCCTTCCCCAATCTGTTGGAGCTAGGGATGATGCCGATAAGGCGGCAGGGCTAAAAAAGAAAAACACGAAAAAGAAAAACAAGAAGGCGACACGAAGAACTCTTAGGCTGAGTGACAGAATCAAGGAGAATGCATTGAAACAGAAGGAGGCGTCCAAGAAGAAACGAGAAATCCAGATTAAGATCAGGGAGGAAGAAAAAATAGGGCTGTGGCAGAATTCGGAGAATGAGATTGAAGACTCAGAAGATGAAATTGATGAGACTTGGTGGGTGGGAACAAAGTCTGGAATCGATCCAATATATGAGGACAGAGCAAAGAAGTACTTGCAGTCCACCGTGAATGACGAGGCTGGTGCGGCAAAATTAAGGGTCAAGAAAGGGAGCCAGAAGCGTGCTGTCAATTCCAAGGAGGTAGGCGTCTCTAATTCCATAAATTAAATGATCCTACATTGGAATTGTAGAGGCCTTAAAGGGGGTGGGAAAATGAAATGCATTAAGGAGTTAGTAGCTAAGAATTCAATTAGGATGCTGGGAGTTGTTGAAATGAAAATAAGAGGAATAAAGGAGTTTGAGGTTAGGAATCTGTGGGGGTACATTGATTATCTCTGGGAAGCTGTCGATGCTGAGTATTGTAGTGGAGGACTCCTTTGTGTGTGGGAAAAAGAATTTTTTCAGTGTGAGCAGACTATAAAAGGTAACAGGTGGTTATGCATGGTTGGAGTATTGAAGGAAATTGATCAGAGGGTCTTGATAGTGCAGGTGTATGCGCCGAACCCAGTGATAGTGAAGAGGGAGATGTGGAACGAAATAGTGACTGTCAAAAATAGATTCAATATTCCAGTAATGGCTTTTGGGGACTTCAATGAAGTGCTATGTGAGGAAGACAGAAGCAGCAGAAGATTAAACAAGGTTGGTGTGGAGGACTTTAAAAACTGGATGCAACAAATGGAGCTGGTGGATATTCCACTTATGGGGAGAAAATACACATGGAGGAACTGTAGAAGTGCAAGTAAGATTGACAGGTTCTTAGTGGACTCGGAGTGGACACATTGTATTCCGGGTTTGAATGTTAAAGCTCTAGATTGTTCGAAATCAGATCATGTGCCGATTGTACTTGGGAGAGACCTGACCAACTGGGGACCTAAACCGTTCCGTTCTCTAGACATATGGTTCACGCACAGCCAGTTCAAAGTCATGTTCAAGCGAGAATGGAGTAGAATAGAGGGCAAAACAGTGGTAGAGAAATTGAAGAAAATGAAAGGACCTATCAAGGATTGGCATATGAAGAAGTTTGGGGATTTGGATAAGAAAATTAAGACCCTTGAAGAGGAAATAGAGAAGGCCGAAGATGGAATTGATAGTGGCTGCAATGTTGATGAGAATGTGGCTAGAAGAAGTGCCTTGTAACAACAAGTAGAATTGTGGTATAGGAGGAGAGTAGAGTACTGGAAGCAAATGTCCAGAGATAAATTCATCACTGAGGTTGATAAAAATACCAAGTATTTTCATGTCAAAGCCACAATGCAGAGAAGAAAAGGAAGAATTGAAGAGGTCCAAGAAGGTGATAGACTTATCAGAGAACCAGGGAGAGTGAAGATGGCAGCGAGACGATATTTCAAGGAGTTGTACTCACAGAAATGGATGCCTGAGATCAGCCTACAAGATGATTTATTGCCAAGAATTGATTCAAATGCAGCTACTCTGATTGAGGTAATTCCATCGAATAAAGAAATCAAAGATGCAGTGTGGGCGTGCAACTCCACGAAAGCGCCTGGCCCGGCGGCTACATTCTGGGCTTCATTAAGAAAACTTGGGACATCATTGGGGAAGAATTTACAGACATGGTGAGAAAGTTCTTTGAAGAGTCGTACATGCCAAGAGAAGCAAATATGACTTGGGTGACTTTGACAAAGAAGCAGGGAGGTGGCAAAGAAATAAAAGACTTGAGGCCGATAAGCATGGTAGGGTGCATCTATAAAGTGATTTCCAAATTAATGGTTGCAAGACTGAGGCCACTCATGGGGGGAATAGTGGGAAAAAGCCAAACTGCGTTCATCCAGGATAGACAGATTCTTGATAGCGCCTTGATCGCATGTGAAACTGTAGCTTGGTTAAAATCACATAAGCAACAAGGTGTGATTGTTAAGCTAGACTTTCGCAAGGCATACGATTCAGTTAGGTGGAGCTTTGTGGATCAAGTCCTTCAGAAGATGGGATTCGGATGTAGATGGCGAAGATGGGTCCATGCAATGCTGAGTTCGGCCATGATGTCCATTATGATAAACGGGTCTCCGACTAAGCCTTTCAGAATGGAGAGAGGACTGCGGCAAGGTGATCCAATATCACCTTTCTTATTCGTATTGGTAGCGGAAGCGCTTAACAAAATGATACAGAAAGCTGTTGGAGAAGGCCTAACTGAGGGTCTCCTAGTGGGGAAGAAGAAAGTATTGTTGATGCACTCACAATTCGCGGATGATACAATTCTGTTCTGCCCGGCAAAAGTGAAAGTGCTGAAAAATTATAAAAGACTCCTGCGATGCTTCGGTATGATGTCAGGATTGGAGCTAAATCTCAATAAATCACAGGTGATACCCATCAATTGTGAAAGAGTCAATTTAGGAAGAATAAGGAGAGCTATGGGTTGTCAAATTACAAATTTGCCTATCACATATTTGGGAGTTCCACTTGGGGCTAGCTCGAGAAGACTGAGTACGTGGAAGCCTCTATTAGAGAAAATTGAGAAGAAACTTGGAGCTTGGAAGGCGAAGATCCTAACAAAATCTGGCAGACTAGTAATCATAAAGGCGATAATTAATAGCTTACCCGTCTACTATTTAGGCTTGTTCAAAATGCCAGTGGCGGTGGAGAAAAGAATCATTGCGCTGCAGCGGAAGTTCTTTTGGGGATCAAATAACAGCAGGGGCGCAGTCCCAACAATAAAGTGGAGTACAATTTAACTACCAAAGGAGCATGGAGGTTTAGGAGTGGGAAATCTGGTCATGAAGAACGTTGCGCTACTCTTCAAATGGTGGTGGGGGTACTCGGATGAAAGTGAGCCAATGTGGAAGAGAATTGTCAATTCTTGCTATGACATTGAAGAAGGTACAAGGGTATGGAATCATGCAACAACAAAATCAAATGGGCCTTGGAAAGACATTGTGGGAATTAAACAAAAGAACCCATTCATTGAAGAAATTAGCCGGGATGGGTGGAGGATGTGCGTAGGGGATGGAAAAGTGTAAAAATGTGGGAAGATGTGTGGCTCGGTGATGTCCCATTAAAAGAAAGATTCCCAAGATTGTACAGAATGTCGTATATGAAAGAGTCCTGTATACATGAGTGTGGTTTCTGGGTTGGTACGGAATGGGCCTGGAACTTCCAATGGCGAAGGGGCTTTTTCGAGTGTGAGAGAACACAAATTAGAGAGTTACATACACTGTTAGAAACCGTTTCATTATCTGCAGGTGTTCGTGACAAGGTGGCGTGGATCTTTGGAGAAGAGGGCAGATACACAACTAAATCCTTCATCCGAGCAGCAACTGGCAGGGAACTTGGCACGCCGGTGATGATGACCTGGTTCGCATTGGTTGGTGGGCTAAACACCAGAGACACGTTACTAAGAAGAGGAATTATCAGAGATGGGGAAGACACATGCGCACTGTGCAGAGGGGAAAAAGAAACGGTAAACCACCTCTTCATCCATTGTTCCTTTGCTACGAAATTGTGGTGGTTAGCCTTAGCGTGGGGTAAAATTAGGTGGGTGGGCTGTGAAAACCTTAAATGTTAGTTTGAATGTGGGACTATTATGCTAGCTGGGAATAGGAAGAGAAGGAAATGGATAATGATGTTTTTTGCAATTGTATGGATTATTTGGAAGTGTAGAAACATGGTGATTTTTGAAAATAAAATAATGAGTTGGGAATCAGCATGGGAGCATGTTGAATTTTTAATTAATGAGTGGATGGTGATAAAGAAAAGAACTAGAGAATTGACTAGGGATACAAGATAATTAGAGGAGATAAATAGACCAACTTGGTGGCACAGCTGTTCTTATAAAGTGGAGGAAGATAAATATACCATAGGCAAGTACTTTACTGATAATACAGGTAACATTAAAGTATGGATGGGCTAGGTAGTGGAAGGAGTTTCATTAGGAGAAGCTCACCTATTGGGATTAGAATGTGCTGTTCAATTTCTATTGGAGGAACTCAATGAGAGAGGCGATGATAATCGGATCATTTCGAGTAGGAAAGACATTGTGGATTGGATTAATGGTTGCCAAGATACAGAATGGGAGAGCAGATTTTTAAGAAATAAAGTGGTGAGCAGAAGGCATGTTTTTGATGAAGTGGAATTGATGTATAAACCAGATAAGGAGTTTAAAGCTTTGGCAGATTGGGAAGACATGGGGAGAAATAACCAGCAACGTGACAGTGGAGTCCATCTAATATTGGTATATGATTTTGATCATGATCATGGTCCCTGCTGGTGAGTAAGCATAATTGTAGGTTCATGTTTTCATTGTATAATTGTTGTGTGCTGGCTGAGTACTTTAAAATATTAAGGTGTGTATTAGGTGATGTTGGCTGAGTACTTTAAAATATTAGGGTGTATATCAGGTGATGAAACTTGGTAACTATTACAGGTGATTGTATGCTGTATGGTGTGTGCTTGGGGATTTCCTGATGGCAATGTCGAAGGGAGATCTCTAAGCGCCAATTTGTACCTCTTGGATGGAATGCAATTAAACTTTTCTAAAAAAAACATGGACATTTTTTTTTTGGTGACAGTACAACATGGACATTTGAATGCTAACTCAGTGTGTTTTTAACAGAAATTTATAAAAGGACAAACAAAAATCACATTAATAAAAAATCGTAGTCAAAATTTAATGTCATTTAAATTTTAGGTGTGGATTTAATTACTAACTCCAAATTTCAACATGATATCTAACTCCTTTGAACGTTTTGGATGTTGTCAACAAGTTTGGTGAGATGTTGTTAGGCTGATAGGAAGGAAATGTTTCCATCATAATAAATTAGGATTCGTTTTATTTCCAGATACATTGTTCTATATTGGTTCTCTCTCTTCCTTCTGAAAACAAGGCATCACTAAAATTAGCATCTCACCGTACGTGTTAGGTAAGTCGCGTAAACTCCAATTAATGGGTTTAAAAATGATAACTATGCATGATTGTTGTTTAAGATCTAAGTAATTATAACACATAAATAGGATATTCCACTATATAAATGAATTATATTTCATTGTTCGGGAAAAAAACTATTATATATCACTCTCAAATCTCGATTGGCTACATCCATGTAGCACCAATATTCGACGACATGCAGAGCTTCATCAGTCCTCCTTAGTCCTTACTACTAAATTATAGTTATATTATGGTTAGTTTGATAAAATTTTCGAAGCCGAAAAAATAATCTTCGTTTTCTTTTTTTGTGATTGCTAAATAAAAGTATATATTAAGTATTTGTATTTGTAATTTTTAAAGTAAGCTAGTCGAGTTAATATTTAACTTGGTTAATGAAATGTTAAAGTTTAAATTAATTTATAATATAGTAAAGTATTGTTTTTCTTCCTGACGTTTAGGATAAGTTATAAAAATGTTCCTAACGTTTAAAACGTTCTATTTGATTCTCTAATGTTTTGAAATTGTATCAATCATATCTCATCTTCAAGTCTATTAGAATAAAACCTAATGATCTACTCTTTCAAATACAAAATTAATTAACCAATAGCTTTCTAGTTCTAGTTATAATCTTTACCACAATCACACTCGAACAACTAAAATTGATAAAGTTTGGATGAGAAAGAAGAAGTGTTACATGTTTTTTCTTCTTTTGGTCTTCGTGTTATGTTCCTACGGTGTGACAAATAATAATGGATGCGAATGAAGAGGACATGTCATTTATAACCTTTTGATGTTGTAAAATAATATCTATGTGTATGATTTTGTTAGTGATTTTTATCATTATTTGATAATAGGACAAGATTGACACGATTTCAAAACATTAGGGATGCAAAGAGGACGTTTTAAACGTTAGGGACATCTTTAGGACTTATCCCAAACATTAAGAATAAAAACAATACTTTACCCTTTATAAAATTTCAATTGACTCAATTTAGACTCTAAATTTACCATTGTAACTTACATTAGCATCTAAGTTGATTTCTATTAATAGTGTACCGATTTTGCACATTAATTTGCAATGATTTGAATTCCTAGTCTTGGTTTCATGCGTTCGAAGGAAGCTTGACTACTAGGGCTCCCCCTAACATTCTCATGAAGATGATAATGACGAGTTCAATTTGGTAAATTTAGGAACTTGGAAACAATAATAGGTTTCAGGAGCTCTATTAAGTATCAATTACATAAAACCTATGTAAGAAATTCAAATAATGGCAAGTTAACTCGCTAAATCAGCATGTCGTTAAAAAAGTTAAGCTCAGGAGCTAACAATGTGAATTAAGATTGTAAATAATTTGGAAGGCTAAATTGGATCGAATGAAATTTTAAAAGTCTCTAATATCTAAAATAAATTTTTTCGATAAAGTGAAAGTCATATAATAACATGATTACTATTCATTATAATGTCAGTAAAGCATGATGTTATTATCAAAGAGAAATTAGATGAAAGTATGTTTTCAAGTGCATGGTTATAGTATCGAAGAATATTTTATTGAAGAGAAAAATGATCATCGAAAAGGGACGACATTCTTGTCGAAGTAGGGGAGAGAGTTGTTTATTTGTAACAGGTTGAAGGCTGAGCACTTATGATTCACGCAAAAATTATAATCTAAATGCTCTAAGGTACTCTCATGCAAAAGTTAGAACATTTTAAAGACTTCTTCAAGTAGTTTTATTTAGTTATTATCAGAATTATAACTTCTTTTTGAATTTAACTGTAATTTCTTTATTATTATAATCTATAAATATAAATCTTAGTATCAAAATATGAGATTAGTTCTTGACACTACTCTACACATTCTAATCCAAAAATAGATACATGGGTCCTTCCACTTATTTTTTTTCCCTTTCATGTTCATCTACATTTCTTGTCATTTCAGTTTTCTTAACTTTTAATATATTATCTTTATTTCAATTCCTTCTTCTTCTTTTTATCTTTATTATTTTGTTGATATATTCTTTGATTTGGTACCCATAAAAAGAGTTGTTCTAATGCCATATATTAGATCTTGAACCATAGATTTTGATAATCAATTATTTACATGGTTAATTTGCAAAAAATCGATAAAACAAAGTCAATTCAAGTCCATGCCAACTTAAAATTTTATAAACCAATTATATATTAAAATTTAGTCTGTATTTATTAAAATTAGAAAATATAATATACCATCATATATTAATAAATATTGAAACGTAACAATGTAACATCATATTTATATTTATTATGAAACTTTAAAATTTTAAAATTATTTTATTAAATATAATTATTGTTTATACTTATTATTAAAAGCTATTTTTAGATTGGTTTAACAAATACAATTGGTATAGTGACTTTTAAAATTAAATGGTATTCTCTAAAATTACAATTTTACTAACTACTTTAAGTTTAAAGTTTTACTAAATCATTAAACTATCTAAGAAAAATTATTTGAATACAATTATGATATAAATAGATCCGAATTTGATCAAGCAAGCAAGTTGCTAGTCCGAAAGTGACGCATTAGGTAAGTAGTAGCACTCAAGACAAACGAAGAGTGTGGACAATAAAGCAAAGGTTTCTCTCAATTTGTTTCTTATTTTACAGTATATGCTTGTGAGTTGTTATTAAAGTGAAAATTAATTCTAAATTACATACCTATCTAAAACATCCATTAATTCATCCATCTCCCCCTTCTGATCTCTCTTGTATTTTTCAGAAAAAATTAAAAAGGTCAAAACTACTCTTCTAGAAGAAAATAAATTTTAGACTAGTTCAGTTCTCTACTTCCACTTGTTCAAAAATAATGATCGAAATGCAAAAACCGAGTGATGCTTGATCGAAATTCAAAAATAAACCACACCTACCACCAAATGAAGAACAAGCTAAGAGCGAGGTATTAAAATAGTTAAAAATTGTAAACAGAACTGAAGGTTGTTAGAAATAAAATCGATATATCCTTCATGCCGCACTGTCTCATTGTCCAGTTCTACGTATTCCCACTATGAGTCTGAGTGGGTCCCAGCGAGGTTGTTGAAGTGGGACACCGTTTCAGCCTAATAATGGCCTTCACAGCCACTTCCATCATATATACTCATTCACCATCCCTAAACTTTCAAACCTCCCACACCAACAAAAAAAATTAAGACCACTAAGCTTGTTCTAATTAACTCATTCGTTGTTCCCCAACAGAAAAAAAAAATGGGTTCAACCGGTGAAACACAGATAACACCAACGGTGGTGTCCGACGAAGAGGCGAACCTCTTCGCCATGCAGCTAGCAAGTGCCTCTGTTCTGCCAATGGTTCTCAAGTCAGCAATTGAGCTTGACGTGTTGGAGATCATTGCCAAAGCTGGTCCCGGAGTTCACCTTTCTCCGGCCGACATTGCGGCGAAGCTTCCGACCACCAACCCTGATGCTGCGGTGATGCTGGACCGCATGTTGAGGCTGTTGGCTTGCTACAACATCCTCAACCACTCACTCCGAACCCTTCCAGATGGAAAGGTTGAGAGGCTCTATGGTCTTGCACCTGTTGCTAAGTTCTTGGTCAAGAATGAAGATGGTGTCTCTCTTTCTGCTCTTAACCTCATGAATCATGACAAGGTCCTCATGGAAAGCTGGTAATTTCATTTCTTACTTTCACTAACTATTGCTATATACTACTCTATTTTCCGTCCCTTAATAATGGCTTATTAGTATTAAAAATTTCTGTTTTGTTAAAAAAAATAAATTGTAATCTTTCTTTAAAAATTTAATTAACTTGGCTCCTCTCCGCCTCTCCGGACATAATAGATTTTGTAAATAAGCTAAGGTAGTGAGGATGGGGGATTGAAATGTGTTTGATTGATACTCCAACTAAAATTTCAGTCCTACCGTGACTGAAAGTGAAAATTTAAAAACTTTTTTTTATTCAATTACTTTCATTTGATATTAAAGTTTTCATTACTCATCTTTATTATTTTTCTATTAACTTAATTTAATATTTATTTTTTAGTTTCTTTCTCCTAATAAATTTTAAACAAAACATAATAATAAACTTAATTCAATTTCAATTTTTCACTCTCTCAATCTCAGTCTTACAGTCTCAATCTATAAGTCTTAGTCTCCCTCATACGCACCCTAAAAGTATATACGTTAGAGGGTAAAAAAAAAATAAAAAAATAATATTATAAAAAAAAGTAAAAAACAAGTGCTGGACAGCTAGGATTTTATGTTCGTTATTTAATTTAATTTGAAAAAAAAAAACATTTTTATTTCTGGCAATCATTGAGAAAGAATGAGTGATCCTAATTCACTCACACAAATATGTGATCATGAGATGAGGAAAACGAAGAAGGAACAACCATTTGATCTACACATTCTAGATTTATAAGTGATTTTTGTAATTAAGTTGAACAAATATTTTTTTTCCTCCAACAATTGAATTTAATAGTAAAAATACTTATACACATAATCAAATATTAATGAGTTAATACTTATATTTATTTTCCAGCAATTTTAAATTGAAGGTTTTATTATTATTTTAGAATTTCTTGACATAGTTAGATTGATCTTTTAGTAAGAGAATTAATTTATTTTATAATAATATTTTTAGTTTAATTATCTTATAATAAAATATTAGAAATTTTTTTTGCGACTTAAAATATATATTAGAAATTTAATTATTTAGTATGTATATTAAAAATTTTATTAGAAATAATAGAAGAACAATTTTTTTTTAAAATTTATAAATAAATTAATAAAAGTTCATTAAAGATAAAAAAAAATCATTAAGGCATCTCATTTAAAATTTGTTAACAACAATTTATAGTTTATTATCGAATAATAAATCCGATATAATGGGAGATCCAGTAATATTTATGCGCATATCAATCTAGAAAACCTATAGATTTTATTAAAGTAATTATCTAAAAAAAGAAAAATAAAAAATATTAATGAAATATGTTTTTAATTCAAAGCCTCTTGTCAAATCCCCGAACTAATCCACCCAACCCCCAACCTAAAGGTCACCATCTCACCAACTACATCCACTGTTAACTGCTCCTTTATTTCAATTTCTTTTTTTTGTTAAGATTATTATATTCCTTTTGGACGAAATTGTTGAACCAACTATTATTAGAAAATGTTATTTTGATGGTTAGGTTTACGAACAAAAATACAAATGAAGAATATGTTGATCTGTAACAATGATTTAATATGATATAATATATCATAACCATATATGTACAACACTACAACGCACTAACTGTCAAAAATTTTTTAAAGAAAAACTACGAACAATGCACTACTTAAAGGGAATCTATTGTATCTAAAATAAAAAAATGTAGGAAACCAATTCTTAGAAAAATATTTACTAGTCATAGTTAAGTAGCTAACATCAATCGACTTAGGATTTTAAAGTTGAAGATTTATGATTTAAAATTCAAAATTTAAAATAGATAATAATTTTTAAAAATTAATTAATATTGACTTAAAAAAATATTTATTTACTTAACATTACTCTATCTAAAAATATTTGAGGGCGTGACTTACGAAAAGTTTATCTTGGTTTCAAAGTGATAAAATAATAATAATTTGTCCAAAATACTTTTTTTTTTTTTGTGTCTAAAGAGAGGTTCGAATCCGAGACTTCTTAAAACAGGGGAGGAGGTAATGCCATATGAGTTATAGCTCATCAGCAAAATACTTTATTTCTATGATTAAATAAAGTTAATAATACTTTATTAAAATTAAGCATGTTATATGAAGTTTTGATGTATACCCTCCCCCTCCCAATTAGGGAAATAAAATATAAATGATAAATATCACTACAGAAAGTTAAAATAAAAGAGGTATATATGACAAGTTTGTGTTATTGTATAGGTACTATTTGAAAGAGACAGTGCTTGAAGGAGGGATCCCATTTAACAAGGCTTATGGAATGACAGCATTTGAATACCATGGAACAGATCCAAGGTTCAACAAGGTTTTCAACAAGGGCATGAACGATCACACTACAATAACAATGAAGAAAATCCTTGAGATCTACACAGGCTTTGAAGGTCTTAAATCTCTGGTAGATGTTGGTGGTGGTGTTGGAGCCGTAGTGAACATGATTGTCACCAAGTATCCACATATAAAGGGCATTAATTTTGATCTGCCTCATGTTATTGAAGATGCACCATCTTATCCGGGTACTTCTAAATTCCCATAAGTGTTTAGAATTTAATTAATGGATGTATGTGGCCTTGCTTATTTTACCAATCACTGTCATCTATAGTTATAGTTACAGTGTTTAGTGTTTAAAATAATAACATTGCTTGGTTAATACTTAATGATGGCCCTACTTTATCATTTATTTTTGCACTAAAAGTTGATTTTTTCGTGTAGGAGTTGAGCACGTTGGTGGCGACATGTTTGTCAGTGTTCCAAAAGCTGATGCTGTTTTCATGAAGGTAAATTGCGATCCGAATACAATAATCACTTTATTAATATTGGAAGGCCCAACAAACAAGTATTTCTTTGAAGAAAGTTATTCATTAGAAGAAAAAATATTGGCTATTCATAACTTTTTATTGTTCCTTGTCCAATTTATTGGTATCTTCTCGAGGAAATATCCAAATTGCCCTATAAATAATTTTATATTGGACACTTTGATTTTTAACTAATTACACTCTGGTTTTTAATTAATTTTTATTTGTTATAAGTTCTTAAGAATTATTTTCATTGGACAAATTGGTCCCTCTGCTATTTTCAATTAAACTTTTAACGCGTATGTTGAACAAATTTGTTACTAACAATTTTTATTAGAAGACAGCTAAATACTAAAAAACATTATTACATGACAATATGTCCAATGAAAGTAATTCTAAATGACTTTTATTGAATACAAATTTGTTAGGGACTAGAATTTTGATTTAAAAATATTTTGGGACAAATTTGAGCATTCCCACCTTCTTTTATGTTAATTGTCAAACTTACTTTTTAAAACAAAGTTCATCAAATACTCATAATTTATTAGTTCTTTTTTTAAAACTAAATGTTGATTATTTAATCACTTCCTAATAAACTGTACACCAAATTTTAAGTACCAAAACAACCACTGTGTTTGATTAGTTTTTTGCAAAATAGGGATAATTTTGTTATTGAATTCACCTCTCATCTCTAATTTTCCTTAAAAAAAATTGAAAGAATTTAATGGTAGTTTTGTTAAAGAGATGATCTTTTGTGAGTTTCATAACCAACGTAGTTTTAGATTTGGTTATTGATACCTCAAACTCAAATCATGTTTTACTTGCTAGTGTTGATGATGTTTTTCTTTATATCATCTACATGAAGTGGATTTGCCATGACTGGAGTGATGAGCACTGCATAAAGTTTCTGAAGAACTGCTATGATGCAGTCCCCCACAACGGCAAGGTGATCGTGGCCGAATGCATTCTTCCGGTGGCGCCGGATTCTAGCTTGGCCACGAAGGGCGTGGTCCACATCGACGTGATCATGTTGGCTCACAACCCGGGTGGGAAAGAGAGAACAGAAAAAGAGTTTGAGGCTCTTGCCAAGGCTGCTGGATTCCAAGGTTTCCGAGTTGTGTGCTGCGCTTTCAACACCTATATCATGGAATTTCTTAAGAAGCCTTAAAATTGTTGACCATGGATTTGTTCATCATGATATATATATTTGGGTTGAGAGATCTGGCTCTGCCGCCTACTCATCAAAGTTTTTACGGAAAATGTTAATTTTTCTTTTCTCTAAAGTTGATTGTATTATGAGTCTATACTAAAACATGTCCTACATTATTGTGGATCATTCTCTGTAATGCCAAATATTTTTCTAATAATTAACAAGAATTTTCCATCTACCAATTAAAGTTGATCCAAGCTACATCTTGGTATTTTATTACTTCATATTGATATCAGAGAAGTAGAATTCTAAAACTGAATTGTACATTGTATTTCATTGAATGGTTTACAAAGAAGACTTATATAGACACCGTGAGCAAGAGAGAATTGGCTCAAGAATGCAAACCTAGCTAGAGTAACTAAGAGACAGCAATAACTAGCACTTATAACAGAAAAGAAGCTAACCCTTCTTTATCTATACCCTCAATACCCCTCCTCAAACTTAGGGAGGGGCAGAGCACAACCTAAGTTTGCCTTGAAATTTCTGAAACAACCTTAAAGTGACAGATTTTGTTAACACATCTGCAACCTGATCTTCATAGGGAATATGCATCACAAACAGCTGCTTGTTATTCACAAGCTCTCTTACAAAATGAATATCTAAATCCATATGTTGGCATCGACTATGATAAACTGGATTCACAGCCAATTGACATGCAGACTGGTTGTCAAAATAGATGATAGGAGCCACCTGTTGAACCACTCTAATTAAGCTCATGAGTCATGAAGGAGTTTCTGGACAATCGTTATTTCTGGAATATCTAACTCTGTATGTCTAATTATTTATCAAATAACTTATTATTTTGGACAATGTCTAAAACGGGTATATCACGTATAAAAAGGAGGATTTTAGAGTAAAAGATGGTATGTTGAAATTGAATATTAAAACCACTAATATCATTTCAACGTTATTTAGCTTACTTAACCGTCCGACGAGCTATAGATTGGAGTCTTGAAGCACATAGCAACAGAACTAAATGCACGGTATAATTGATGCGTGTGCATCTTGGGTTGTTTTTAGCTTCAATTCCTCTTTAATTATGTGATTATTCTTGTGATTTACACTATTAATTGATCAAATCAAACAAACTTGATGTTCTTTGAGTTGTGTTTGTGTTTTAGAGAAATTCACTAAGAGTTTTAGGTGATTGAAGATCATTTGAAAGAGATTGAAGAAAGGAGAATGAAAAGAAGCTAAGACATTGAAGAATTTACTCCCAGTAGCTCCCACGTTATATGTCCATTCTCCACATCGTACATAGAAATTAAGAAACAAAACTCACAAATTGACAGAGAGCCCACATAATACGTAGGAGTCTCTCGTCATATGTGAGAATGCAACAAAAGAAGAGGAGATGGACAGAGAGCCCACGTTATACGTGAGCTCTCCCACGTTGTACGTGAAGTGTGGCGTCCAAAGAAGCAATTGGAGGCAGCAACCCCACGTTATACGTGGGTTGGCAACGCCATACGTGGGAACCAAATAAAGAAGAGCTAACTTAGACAGAGCCTCCACGTTATACGTGGAGGATCACACGTTGTACGTGGAGTTCAAAAGCATACAACGTCTAGTTTTGATTTAAGCCAATCCAATCCAAGTCATTAGGCATCAATTTCACTCATTAATCAA
This sequence comes from Stylosanthes scabra, assembly GCA_036250425.1. Taxonomy (NCBI): domain Eukaryota; kingdom Viridiplantae; phylum Streptophyta; class Magnoliopsida; order Fabales; family Fabaceae; genus Stylosanthes; species Stylosanthes scabra. Next base: position 2,883 of record JASCZI010242478.1, on the reverse strand, counting down.
GGGCATGATTGGAAGATTAAAGATATGATTGATTGAAGACTCAAGAGAAGAAGATAAAATTTTGTAACTATAGGAGATAAGATTAGTATTAGATTAGGATATGATTAGATTTTAATTTTAATTTGAATTTTAATTAGGATAGGTATAAGAAGTAACTTAACCATTAGGGTTACAGACTTCAGCATAAACGTTTTCCATTATTCTTAGATCTAGTTTTCATTATGCAAAGCTAAACTACTCTATTGTTAAGGGTGAGGAGCTCTGTTCACCCAGCATGAGGTAGTCAACTATGTACATTCGTTTATTAATTCATTGAGGTATTTTCAGTTATCTTCTATGCATGATTTAATCTTCTGTTCTTCATCCCAATAGTTTAGAATCACTGAGAGGTGCTCTTAACTTGTCTAGGGCTAGATTAATTAGATTGAGAGATCTATTAGTTTATGCTAGCTGGAAATTGAATCACATAATCAATTAGGTCTAATTAGAGATAGTCAAGCTAATTGTTATGCAACTAATAATTC
>JASCZI010242477.1:0-16994 GCA_036250425.1 Stylosanthes scabra | reverse complement strand
GCTCCAATGTAATTGGCTTATATAGTTTAATTCACTCGCCCCCACCACCCCCCTCAAAAAAACCAAAAAAAAAAAAAAAAAGCAGTCATTAGAATTACTATCGATTAAAATAATCCAATTTTCTCCAAATCAGTTGTTGCCTATATATTATTGTTATATGATGCCTATTTCATTATTTTAAAAATTCTGTTTCTCGCAAAAGAAACTTGCACATAGTTCTTCTTGGGAACATATTCAAAAAAACTATTCCCAGGATTTTATCTGTGCATATAACAAGTAAAAAAACCTTTCTGCTTGAGCCTTCTTCTCCTTTATTCTTGGAGATGTGCTCCAATGTAATTGGCTTACAGATTTATTTCTCACTCTGCTTCCCCCACCCAAAAAAATTTTCATTCTTATGATCTGAATTAGCTGCTTTTTCACATCCATCATTAACAATTGTCAACATTTCTAGTGATCTTCATTTTTTTCCCTTTTTCTTTATGATATAACTAATGTGTGATCATAATGCCTATATTTTATTCTTGTTGTTTGCAGATTCTTTGGACCTCTTATTGGCTCTAGTGAATTTTGTGTGGGGTTAGAAGGCATTTGCATATTACCCGTTAAACTTTGATGTCCTTGGTAATTCTTAAGCAGAATAGCTTTTCATTATTTAGGATGGTGAATGAACCCAATTTCTTGTTAGTTCTCACTACTTTGGTTATTAACGACTATTATGAGTCTCAACTTTCATCAATCTTTCTACGGCCGCAAAATGCAAAGTTAGAAGTTAGAGCATGAGTCACGAAAGAAATACATATAATTCCCATTATGAATAATTCTATTTGCACATCAAAATCAGCCATTAAAATCAGCCATTAGTGTATAATACACATTGAAATATGAAATACACACTAAAAATAAATTAAACTATACATGTATTTTGTATTTTAACGTGTATTATACATGGTGGCTGAATTTGGTGTACACTAGCATAATCCGTTCAGATGAAATGATATAATTTCAAAAGCGTTTGAATGGAATAAAAAACATACTTAGGCTTTTCTTCCTCTGAAGTTTGACCTTCCCTTGCATGCAAATTACATAGCGTAAAAGCATCTGTAGAGTATGGATTTTCATAGTTTCATGTACAGACATGAAGCTAGAGATTGCATGCTTTAGATATAGGAGAAAGAAGAGGTGAATGAATCCACGTTCTAAGACACAAGGCAAATTTGGTTTCCGAATAAAAGGGTATATCATCATTAGTCCAATAGAAAGCTTAGAAAGCAGAAAGGTAGCAGTGTGGCACAATCAGATCCTAGATCTTACTTTCAGGTTGTAAAAAAGCAAGCACCCCCAATTGAAATTGCACGGTACCCTTTTATTTAAATGTTGATTTAATGTTTAAAACTTTATGTACTAACTAATATAAGGAAGAAGTGGGTAGGTTGACAAATTTCCATGGCTAAAACTCCACATCAAATTAATTAAATGTGCATGCATGCTTCGTTGCTTCCTTACCTCACAACACATCATGCAACCGTTGTTGACAATTCGACATCTTCTCATATTAATTACAATATAGTAGTTGGTAAGCTTTTTTTTTTTTTTTTAATTATAATTACGTAAATTTGATTGCCCATTATTAACCTAAGAGCGACTTTAAAATGTTATATGATTAACATATAATTAAACATTTATAATTTTAAACATATATAATATTCATAATTATATATTTATAATATTTAATATTATGCATCTATTTCAGTAATAATTAATAAATACAATATAAACAAAAATAAATAAATTTTGGCTACTTCATTTTCTTTATGCAAGTGTTTCCGTAAGTGTCTTAAAAGCTTGTGAAAATATATCTTAATTCTAATTTCACGTAACTAATAAGAAAAAACTATTTATAATTCATATATTTTGAGTTCCCATATAATATATAGTCTTTGGTTTGGTGTGATTGGTGATGCAACACATCAATTATGCCCTCCGATCCCACTTCATTAATTAAAGACTATTTCGAAACTTTGACTTTGCCAAAACCGAGACTAATCTATGCTCTTCATAAGAAAACACATGTTGCTGCATAGCTTGGTCTAATTTCACTAATTTGGACAACTTTAGGTCATTCTGCAATATTTGGCCACCTTCAATTTCAATTCCACCAAGGAACAAAATTTTGGACCTAACAATGACCTAACGATGTTTTGACTATATTATCAAAGGAGTTCCATCGCCAATGATCAAAATCAAAGTAAATGGAGAAATTAGACACCCAAAAGAAATTAATGAGGTGAAATCATACACACAAAAAAGTGAAACTATCACAGAAATTAGAAAAAAGTTGGCATTTATAATTTAACATTTAATTTGTTTGTTCTGAATGATATATAAGACAATAAACGGTTAATATTCAAATTGAATCATAAAAATAACTAATAATTCCTTAAATTAGTTCCTAAAAACACAATTAAATCAATCATTTCACTCGTTAAATAATGATATGTCATATGTAAATATTGTGTATCACAAAATAACTAGTTAGCATGTCGTTAATTAATATTATGAGTAGTGTTACGGAATCAATATTAGGGAGTTAAAAAATTCAATTATAAGTTATTATCTTAAACTAAAAACAGTTATCATCCGAAACTAAACACAATTATCATTCAAAACTGTATAAAATTATTATCCGAAACTAAACAAAATTATCTTCCAAAATTAAACAAAATTATCATCCAAACCAAATACCACTAACACCACCATCACTAACGGCAACACCACTACCATTGCCACAACAACAAAGGCAAAAGAGATAGAAGAAGAAGTGGCGATGGCAAGAAGAAGAAGATGACGATGGAGCAGTGGTGGCGGCCGGGATCGCAGCGCAAAGAAGAAGAAGAGGCGGCAACTCTGGTGGAGTTCAAATAGATCGGTGTTGTGTTCTGCTTTGCCACTGCTATCGAAGCCAGCAAGACGAAGGCCAAGAAGCGGCAGCAGCACGGTGAAACTACAGTGGAGGGAAGAAGGAAGAGATATGAGATCACGACGAAGAAGAAGAAGAAGCGGTGACAATGCTACAGCAATCTAGATGTCAAATGGATCTCACCGAGGATCCTCGACGGAAAAGCCTTAGTCCTACCAGAGAGAGAATGAGCTTAGCATTCGGCGGTGGAGGCTACCTTGGATATGGACACCTTATTGCTGTGGGTTTTTTTCTTCTTTGTCTTCAAATCCCATTTCTTGGTGTGCTTTGCCATGGTGCATGATGGAGAAGAAAAAGATGGTGCGTGATGGTGAAGAAGAAGAAAAAGAAGAAGAAAGAGACAGTGGACTGAGGTTGGCAATGCCGACAGATTAAAAAAATGGTTAGAATTAGAATTTTACCTTTTGATTTCGTATGGGAGGGGCTCTCTATTTTTTCTAATCTTTTTATTTTCAACTAGTTATTTTATAATACAATAATTCTATGTGAACAAGTGGTTTTGGCCAATTAAGTGCAACCAAGTGCAACCAAGTGATTTATTTCCAAGCTAAATAGAAGACTATTTCGGTGTCAAATAGAATTTTATTTACGTGCACTTTTTATATTATTTGACACCAAAATAATATTTTATTTAGCGTGAAAATAAATCACTTAGTTGCACTTGGTTCATCAAAATCACTTGTTTAAATAGCATTACCTTTTATAATATGTGTTATTAGCGTATTTTTCAGAGACTAAATTTTTTTCACATACAAATATAAATTTAATTTAAAGAATGAGATATTTTATAAAGACAACTCTGAACATTAATTCCACAATAAGTGTATAATTCTTGCCGACATATATGCAACAAACTAATATAATAATTCGAATATTCATGTTTGAAGGATGACCCACTTCACGTAGTAGTACCCAGCCAAAAATATTTGTACTCACTTTAGAGATATTTATGTATGTATATTTTAAAAAAATGTAATTGAGTTTATTGTCTACAGAATTAGGGGTCCTGAGTCCACCAGTATATTATTAGATTTGTTTTAAATGTGTAAATAAATAAAGGACACGTTATTTATTTGTATGTTATTTTATTTTTATAAATATCACATATATATGATCGTTTTTCTGGAAATTTAATTTTATATGCGGATTTCGTACGTTATCACGCAAATTCATTATCCTAATATCCTCTATCCAAATTCTCATAAACATTTTAGTATTCTTATAAGCTAGGTGTCATCATCTAATTTTGACAAACCCCCTCGCTCATCTATAATAGTATTGAGTATTGACACACATAGCTAATCCTTCATGTATTTTTATATTTTAATTTAACTACCTCTTCACCGCGCATATGCGCGGGCTGCTTTATAAAAGTGCTTCACATTGAAGTATAAAAGACTTAGGTGAGAAAGTGTAGAGTGAAGAAGTAAAAAAGAATTTGAGAGAGAAACTAAATCTGAAGTTTAGTCCGTATAAGAGTCATGTGAGAGTTAGTTATGTCAAGAGAAGAGAGATCCTATTTATAAGCATAACTAACACTAATTTTTAGAAGTTTATAGAGACTTTTACACACCTAATTTTAAAATAAAACTGTTAGCTAAGCACTAACAGAAATAACTAATCTAACCAACTTCTCAAGTTCTCATAGTTCGTATCATGATCTCTAATTCTTTTTTTCTTCTCCAAAAGAAAAAAAAAACTAATGCAGACCACAATTAACAACAATTAGGCACTAAAAATAAACAACAATTAAACACCATCATCTATAACTTCTAGACTTGTTTTCATTGGCCCTGATTTTAAACATGGCAATTCTTCAATGCTGAGCTTAGTCCTGAAATGCAAAAAACTATCTGAGGGTATGACTTTAGTGAGAATATCAGCAACCTGAACTGCTCCTGAAATGTGACTCACTTGGATATGCTTGCTATTAACATGATTTCTCACAAAGTGTAAATCTATCTCAAAGTGCTTTGACTTTGAGTGCAAAATAGGATTAGCAGCAAGTAATACTACACTCAAGTTATCACAATACAATATTGGTGCTTCTTTTAATGGAAATTGCAGCTCACTCAACATATTCTTCACCCAAATAAATTGTGCAACCAAGTCTGCTATACTCCTATACTCTGTCTTTGTGCTTGAGCGAGCTACTGCAGTTTGCTTCCTTGAAGCCCATGAAATCAGATTAGAGCTTAAGAACACACAAAATCCACTAGTAGACTTCCTGTCATTAAGATCTCCAGCCCAATCTGAATCACTATGTGGAGTGATGGCCAAAGAGTTTTCCTTCTTCAAATGCAAGCCAAAACATGTTGTGCCACTCAAGTATCTAAGAACTCGCTTCACCATTCTCCAATGTGCTTCCAACGGAGCTTGCACAAACTGAGACAGCTTGTGAACACTATATGAAATCTCAGGTCTTGTGACAGTTAGATATTGTAGACTACCTATGACAGACCTATATAATTGTAGATCAAAGAAGTTAGCACCACCAAAGGCTGAGAGCTTTACTGTTGAAGGTAAAGGGGTGTGACAAGCAGTGCACCTTTTTATGTCTGCTTTCTTCAACACTTCACCAATATACTTTTGATGTGTTAACAACAGTCCTCCATTAGCAGTCTGCGAAACCTGTATTCCCAGAAAATAGTGCAGATTTCCAATGTCCTTTAGAGTAAATTTGGCATTCAACTTTTCAATCACATCTTTAATGTGATTTTCAGACTCACCAGTAATTATAATGTCATACAGATACACCAACACATAAGTTTTGATACCTACATCAGTTCTTAGAAACACTGACACATTAGACTTTGTAGCTTTAAAGCCAATAGTTGCTAGACTATTGGACAATTTGTGGTACCACTCTCTTGGAGCTTGTTTAAGTCCATAGAGAGCTTTGGTAAGCTTGTACACAATTCAGGGGTCACCTTGTTCATATCCTTGAGGCTGCTTCATATACACTTCCTCTACCAATTCTCCATGCAAAAAAGGCATTATTAACATCTAGTTGCCTTATTGGCCAGGAATTCGCCAAAGCAATAGACAGAATCAGCCGAATAGATGTAGGTTTCACCACTGGACTATAAGTGTCAGTGTAGTTACAACCTGGTCTTTGAGCATACCCTAGTGCTACCAACCTAGCTTTGTACTTTTGCAAGGAGCCATCCGAATTATATTTTACCTTGAACACCCATCTGCTCCCTATAGCCTACCTGTTTGTGGGAAGAGTCACCAACTCCCATGTTTTATTTTTCAACAAAGCCTCATACTCAATATCCATTGCTGCTTTCCATTTAGGAGATTTCAGTGCCTGCTTAACACTTCTTGGCTCTACACTTGCCTGAAACACCCTTGGTTTGAATATACTAGCCTTATTTCTAGTAGTCATTGGATGAGTATTCACTGCCACTGGTCGATCTGCTTCAGAGATAGGCAACACAATCTCAATATCATTAACAGGAACTGGCACTGGAATAGAGGAAACTGCTACTGGCCTTGAATTTCGCTGCTCTCCTGAGGAGAGGGACAAATCCAGAACTGAGGAAGTTCTATCTCTTTGAGTGCTTGCCACTGAAGTCATTCTTTCTGAACTACTATAGTTACGAAAACTGATTGAGATGTCTCTTGGGACTGCACAATTCTAGGAATAGTTGGTATCGTTGCTGTTGAATTTGCTGACTCATCTCTACTCTTTGCTGCTGTAACTATTTCTTTAAAGGGAAAATGATCCTCAAAGAAAACTACTTGAGGTGTGGTAATGACTGTCCCTTTCTAAGTGAGGCACTTATAACCCTTTTGAGCCGTTCCATACCCAACAAAAGTGCAAGGAGATGACCGAAAGTCTAATTTGTGTCTATTATAAGGTCTTTGGTGTGGAAAGCAAAGACATCCAAAAACTCTAAGACTATCGTATGATGGCTTTTTGCCAAAGAGCTTCTCAGAGGGAGAGATACCACCTAGAACTGGAGTTGGCAAGACATTAATCAACTTTGTTGCTGTCCCAAAAGCTTCTCCCCAGAATTTTGTAGGCATTGAAGCACCAGCTAACAATGTCAGACCCATTTCTACTACATGTCTATGCTTCCTCTCAGCCAGTCCATTCTGTTGATGGACATGAGGACAAGAAAATTTATAACGGACTCCTCTTTCCTGTAGTGACTTAGACAAGCTAACATATTCAGCAGCATTATCACTTTGCACCATCTTTAATTTAGTATTCAATTGCAATTCAACCATTTGTTGGAAGTGATTAAAAACTAATTTTAATTGAGCTCTAGATTTAGTCAAATATAACCACGTGAATCTTGAAAAAGCATCAATGAAATTCACAAAATACCAATTTCCACTATTATCAGGTATGGGTGCAGGCCCCCAAATATCAGAATATACAAGCTCTAAAGGATGTGTATACGCTGTATTAGAAGAATGAAAAGGCAATTGATGAGACTTGCCAATGCAACAAGCTGGACAGTCTATGTTATTTATAGAATCAAAAGAAAAATTACAAGCTTTCAAGACTTTAGTCATAACAGTATGATTTGGATGGCCTAATCTTGCATGGCACAGCAAGAAATTATTCTTATTCTCTATAGAAGAAACAAAAGCTGCTGGTGAATGTAATTTGGTGAGATTTGCATACTTATAAAGGCCTCTATCAACACTCCCTTGGAGTACAATTTCCTTGGTTTCCTGTGATTTCACACAACACTTATCAGCATGAAACTCAAAGAAAACATGATTGTCACAACAGAACTGATATACACTCATCAAGTTCTTAGTAATCTCTGGCAGATACAACAAATTCTTTAACAATAATAATCTAGAGCTCAAATTAGATTTTAAACATGTTTTACCAACAAGTTGAATTTGCAAACCTGATCCATTGCCAATGGCAACTTGTTCATCACCACGATAAGTGTCTTTCTCCACCAAGTTCTGTTCATCATGTGTCATGTGATGCGTAGCACCTGAATCAGGATACCAGTTCGGATCTTGGACCATTGCTGGTGTTGCCAACACACTACTAAAATTGGCCTTCGGCTGAGCAATCTGATTCTGACTCTGGTTACTGTAGCTTCCTCCATTGAAGCTATTATCATCATAGTTGTCAACATACTGATTCTCACTATATCTATACCAGCATGTTCTTGCTGTATGACCATACTTCTCACAGACTTGACACTGAGGCTTACCCTTGCCTCTGCCAAATTGACCTCTACCACCACTATTGGAATTAGATCGACCACCTCTGAAAGATCTACCACCACGTCCACAAAATCCACCTCTGAAATTGCCTATTAAATCTGACTGTTATGGCTGATTGTACTGAGTTTGCGCTACATTTGCTTGAATAATCGTCTCATTCTTCCTGAACCTTGCAAGCATGCTCTCATGTGCCAGTAACAAAGCCTCTAGCTCACCAACTGTGATACTTTGAGATGTTTTCAAAATAGACGTAACCACATGAGTATACTCTTCGGTCAATCCATTCAAGATCACAGTGACATGATCATTCTCCTTCATCGATTCACCTATTGACGCCAACGCATCAATTGTACTCTTGATTGAGAGCACATATTCAGTTCCAAAGGCACCAATTTGAACTGTACTTAACCTATTCTTCAATTGCATGACCTTAGCTCTCACTTGAGAGGAAAAATGATCTTCTAACCTCTTCCAAACTTGATGTGTGAACGTGCATCCAACCATATGTGTTGTAAACGGTTTGCTCATCGAAGCTAACAACCACGATTTCAGAAGAGCGTCTTGCCTTTTCCATTTCTGGTAATCTGCACTCACTGTTACAGCAACTTCATTCTCTGATATTAAGAATTGTTGAGGTATTCCTTCCCCTATGATGTGATTCAGCATATCGTTTCCTTCAATCGCTGACGTTGCTTGATCTCTCCACTGTAGGTAGTTGTCATCATCTAGTTTCATGGAGATCGGTGTTGCAACAAAACTTTGTACTAATGACACCATCGCCATCGTGATCTACTGTTTTAGATCTAGCAGAAGCTGTGGAACCTGAGCTCTGATACCATGAAGGTATCAGAGACTTAAGTGAGAAAGTGAAAGTAGAGTGAAGAAGTAGAAAAGTATTTGAGAGAGAAACTAAATCTGAAGTTTATTCAGTATAAGAGTAACGTGAGAGTTAGTTACATCAGAGAAGAGAGGTCCTATTTATAGGCATAACTAACACTAGTTTCTAGAAGCTTATAGAGACTTTTACACAACTAACTCTAAAACAAAACTGCTACTTAAGCACTAACAGAAATAACTAATCTAACCAACTTCTCAAGTTCTAATATAGCTCCTATTATACATGAACTGTTCTCAAATGCAAGCTAACATAACCGTTCAATACATAACATATGAGAAATAGAACACCATGAACCATCTGGTCCTAATGCTGCAGGTATACTAGAATACGAAAATATAATAAAAGGTTGACAGATATAGGATAGTAACGTGTACTTTTCATCCAAGTAACTGCCCTAAAGGTTCATATTTTACACAAAAGAGGATTACATGGATTTGGCAACATAAGAAAACAACATTGTGGCAGAGAAAGTTGTCCTAAAACAAAAAGTTGTCCTAAAACCATTAACCTGCACATAAATATAAACTGAGATCCCCTCAAGTTTGTATTTTTTACACAAAAGCGGATGTTGTTGTCTTAGCAAAACAATAGATCACATATGGGAACCAAAATCAACTATCAACAAAACATTCCCCTGGGCCATTCATGTTGGTTTGTCATATATTGATGTTTGAAAGTTAATTAACAAAAGAAGCTTCAATAAGTCTCTTCCTCATTGACAAAATCTTTAGTTTACATAGATATGACTGGGGCTGTGACTTATTCTGCACGAACTTGAAGGTGAATCGATTGTTTGTGGCATGACATGGGCCAATGACAGTCCAAGTTGAGTCCAATCCAGCTGGGAGAAGAAATTTGGCAGATTCGAGTGGTATGTACTGACAAAGAGAACAGAGTAAACCGTGTTTTATAAAGTGGTAAATATATATATTTTTTCTAAACAATTGTGTATAAAGAATACTTACAACTCTTGACGATCGAAAATAGCTTTTTCCTAGAGAAAGCTTGATCGTTCCCCCATCGCCCACCTCATGTTGACTACTTGAAGAGTAATGATTATTTAGACAATCACATAAGATAATGAATGCACACTATAGTGTTGCTATAAATTTATAAAATATCAAATGAACTTGTAAAAGGATGTTAAGCAATTAACATTTATGGTTAAAAGGCATGCAAAGAAAAACGTAAATGGCCTCTGAAGAAAGAAGAATGCATATATAAATATCCTTACCATCGAGATTTTTGTTCATGCATTACATTGCTATTGTGATAATTGCAATCTGGAAGGGAAACCTTAAAATAATTCAGCTTGAAGACATCTCTGATCCACTTCAACTTGGATGCCATGAGAATGTCTACATCATATTTTTCTTGATACATAATCTCCAGATTCACCTTTTCATGGTCTCTGGCAATTCCAAAAAAAATAGCATCCCCAATATACTTCAAAGAAAGGTTCATCATATAACCATGGTTATAAAAGTTCCTAATGAGGGTTAGGCTCTCTTTTGGCAACCACATCACCGACCTATCTTTGCAAATCTCAACCTCTAAACAATTTTTCTTAATGTCAATCAAATGTAAGTGACAACAGAAATCATGTCCATATGCACGGGAGAAGTATTGGGGGAACTCAAGCTTTTCCTAATTGATTCATGTAGATATAAGTAAGAACAATTATTGATGTAATCATATTAGATATGTATTAAGAAATCCATATAAGGTAGTAAGATTGAAAGCGATAGTACCTCATGGCTGTGGATATTGAAGAAGACTACGCGATCCTCATCAGTTGGCCACATATGATGAGTAGACCTGAATCGACTGATACAACAAATGACTTGGTCAACTTAAGTATCAAAATGTCACAAAATATATATTTTGTAAATATGTTATTGTTGATACTCAAATTTGTCCATAATTTTTGTACATATTTTCAATACATTAAAAAAAAAAAATTTACATTATTGTAATATTAAAAAAAAAAAGAAGAACAAGAACAAGAAAGAACTTGTCAGCAGCTCAGCCCAAAAACTTTACAAAATCAGAAATCAAAGTTCAAAATTTTATGGGCTCCAACAAAATTGTCAAATGCCAATTACTCTGTGATATGTCTTTCGCTATCCTCATCAATGAGAGTCTAATACTCTAAGATCCAAAACAAAGCTCAGAGAGACTTCAACAAAAAATGACCAGCTCACTATGAGTCATACTCCACTCATTAATTTGCCAACAACCTTCAGACATTATGATGAAGAAGATAAAAAACAAGGACAAATTGAAATGGAGATAAAGACTTGGTATGATGAAGAACCCACTCCGGACAGTAGTGTGTGTACCTAATCCTGTCAAAAGTAAGAAGAAGATGGCAAATGAGTAGGATAGTAGGGACGCAATAATGAGTATAGTGATGTATCTGTTCTCTTTTTCTTTCAATAAATAGAGAAGAGGAATAGAGAAGAAAGGGGGAGAGAAAATCATCAAGAACCAAAAAAAAAAGAAAAAAAGAAGTTCTTTTTGGAGGTCTTTTTTTTTAAGGTAAAAATTTCTTTTGAAATAAAGAGAGAACAAAAAAAAATCTTCTGAGAAAATTGTAATAGCACAGTGAGCAAGATAGCAACTTACAGCAACTTAAGGAAGAAGCAGATCATTGAAGAACAGAAAATAAAGAGAGCATATTAAGCATTAGGTATATTTATTATGTAATGTTCATGTAATTTAAATAAATTTCCAGTTTCATTCATATCAATATTAATTTGTATGTTTTTTTTAAAAAAAAATCGGTTAAAAAAATAAAAAAAATGTTTATTTCATAAACCCGTAGAAGAATTGATAGATAGAAATGCATGAAAAAATTTTAGGTTACCTTGTTCAACGATGTCATAATCTCATTTCCTTTTTTTTCTTATTCTTCTCGCATTACTATTTTGTTCTTCTGCCATATTGTACATTCATGTTTCTTCTAAAATAAAATAAAATAAAGATAAATAAAAATAGCCGAAGCGAATGGAATGGAAGAGAAGATGAAATAATAGTAAGTTGCAAAAGTGGAAATGGTAAAAGAACAGGTATATTTATATGGTGAGTGAAATATAGAAATCAATTTTTTAAGAGGGTGACTAGAGAGTAAAGTTATGTAAGGTTTGTTAGCTTCTTAGGCATGTTGAAGTTTTTTTGAGTTATTTTGGGTTGCAGTACCGTCTCCTCTTTTTATTTTCTTTTGAACCATTTTATTAATTTAATCATTAAAAAAGGAAGCTGTGACACAAGTAATATTAATGCTTCAGTACAACATTATCATGCACAATTTCCTAATCCAATTAGTGTTCCTTTCTTTTAAAAATATATAAATATATAAAGGGTTACACTGTGGAATTTTTAAACACTGCACAATGCTTTGAAACTTGAAATGTTTTTGCACGTTATCATCAGGCTTGTCACGCTTGTTTCTTTCTTTTGAGAGTGCTTTACATCGGCAGTAGCATCTCTCTGATTCATTTTTATTTTATTTATTTTGTTAAGTAAAATTTTATTATGATTCAAGTTAGCTAATGTGTATGTATGAAATTTGAGTCTTCTGCTTGTTTTTTTTTTTTAAAAAAAGGGTAATGTTATTTAAATCACAATAATTTGCATAAAATACCGTAAGCTAACCGTTATAACGGATGTGTTAAGGGTGCAGTAGAATTAAGTTTCACCCTTCCTTACGCATAATCAGACTCCCTTATATCAATTCTTTTTTCAATTTTTTCGGTCGCATCCTCGTTGCAAAGCAGTCCGTTTTGGGCACATTAGTGACACTCCCAATTGATGGAAATTAAAAGAAAATCGGGGTACCGATTATATTACTTCTTTCTAATATTCATAAAGTTTTTATATAAGTTTAATCATGAGCGTCGATTAAATTTGATTAACAAAATATAAAAAAATATTATTTTCATAAAAATTATAAGAAATTAGTATATTAATTCTCGCCAAATGCGTTGACGAGATTTAATTATCAAAATAATAAAAAGTATATATTTAAAGAAGACCAATAAAATTAAGTCGACAAGTAATAATGAATTAAATGGTAACCGTTTAATGAACGGACGATATAGGGTGCTAATACCTTCCCTATTCGTAAACAACCCCCGAATCCAAACTCTGGTACCGCAAACTTTATTTTGGCATCCAATTAGCCGTTCCATTTTTTATGAAAAAATTGATTGGTGGCGACTCCGAACCTCAAATCACAATCTTCCAAAGTACCATATTCAGCGACGAGCCCTTTTCGCCGCCATTGTCCTTTTCGTTCGTGCCGTCCTGCGCGGGGACGTCGCGACAGCTATAAGTGTTATATTAATAGGTGAATGCATGTTCTGTTTCGAGAGAGTCGTTATTAAGGTTCTTACCGATCCACATCAGACCTAAGTGCACGGTTAAAAGGCCTTGGGTTCGGATCATTCTCTCTGGGAAAAAAAGAGCAGAATAAGATGAGAATTGAAAAGGCCTCCGCATTGCATTGTCTCAAATGAGAGGTTTGCGTCTGAAAAGAAGACTGAAAAAGTTAGGGTTTTACGTGGGAATTCCAAATGGGTTTGCAATTAGATCCATGGTACTGTTGAAGTGCTGTGGCTTTCGGAGGATTCACCAAGGCTGGAAAACTATTGCTCTAGAACTATGAGTAAGGGGACCTAATGGATGAAGATGAAATTAAAACCCTAATTAATGGTGTGTGTAACATATACAAACATTTAACTGAACCTAAGAACGGATGAAGATGGAATTCAAGAGGAAGGAGGAATTACCTGTTGGGAGCTTGCGTCTACTCCGCGGATATCATTTTGGTAGTGAGGAAGACAACATGTTCTGGAAGCTGACAAACATCGAGGTTTGTGTGGTGTTTAAGATTGTGTAGGGTGAGTAAAAGATGTTAAACGTAACAAAAGGCTTTGCCCTTTTTTTTTTTTTAATTTTGGGTTTAGTGGGCTATTGGTGGGCATTTGTAGTGTGTGACAAAGAATTGGGTTATTGCATAAATGGCCAATACAAAAGTCACTCTCCTTCATATATGTTTACCACACTATACTGAGGATAGCTATCAGCCATAAGATTGATGGCATTCCCACCAAGTTCAGTAAATAAGTTGCTTGTGTTTCCCTGTTTAAATGTAAACAACATGTCTATTTCAAATTCATTAGGAATTAAGAGCTGACTGTATATGTTTAAAACTTAAATGAGTATTTAAATACAATTAATACCGCCTCGAGACTTCCTTGCAAAGGAGGTTTGTTCGCTGGTGTGAACCTAGCAATGAGGTCCTTGTCGTCAATTAGCTTTATCACAGGGAAGACAGTATCAACTTCATTAATATTTGAATTCTTGACGTGAATCTTGAAGAGAAGCTTCCTTTCCAACATGTTGTTCAGACTTGGAGGGTAATCATCTTTAGCATCGATTTGATTGACAACATTAATAAACTTAGCTCTTAAATAGAGTAGGCGGCTATTCGATTTCAAATCTTTTCTGTATGTGGCCTAACCTTCTCTTTTTTCACTTCCTTAGCTGGCTTCCCACATAACTTCTTGGCTTCCCTGTCCCACATCAACAAATTTATGCAGCCAGTATTGTCATGAGCTATTGCCTCCACCTTATACCTACATATTCAGAAAAATTTATAAACATTTCAGTTCTGTTGTTCATTTCTCTGGAACAAAATATCACACAATTGTATTTTACCTTTCAGTACGTTCCCCATTGTCTTTATTGCAATGTTTGGTGTCGGAGCTGCTCCCCTCTTCAGGTCCGACCTTCTTTGCACAACCTCCACGCGCAGTGTAGCACCAGTCAGTGCTTCCAACATTCAAAGCCACAATTTCAACGGATATCCATGGCTGGCATTGCTGCAAGAATTAATGCGCAATATCAATGATTCTTTCTTTTAACACTTACAACAAACAACAACACATAATCATACCACCTTAGTTAGCATTGAAATTTCCTATATGGTATGCATAGTGGCCCTTCCATTTATAAGCTCCTCAGCACCTGCGCAAGCTCCTTCAGACTGAATCTGGCTAATCCTACCAAAGAATGTTGGCCCATTATTTGCCAACCTATTCCTGAATTCGACCACCTCCTTGAACTCAGCATTGATATGAGCCTTTGATAGCTCAAAGTTACTCTGCACAGATGTCTTACCTGCCAAGTTTTTTATGTTAATATATACTCTCTAAAAAATGAAAACACATTGCGAACCAATCTAACATACCATTCCACCTAAAAACCTTGAAGTATTGAAGAACCACAACCAAGGGCTGCTCTTGTGGCTTCTCAAGATAGGGAGCAATCTGGTCAACCAAGGGACCAAAGAAGATACAATTTATCCTTTGATTCCTGCTCAGAGATTATTTGTTCAATTTAAAAAAAATGGCAAAAATTAAGAGAAGATGTAGATAAAGTTCTATAGTAACTAACTCAATATCCTGCAACACAACAACCATCCTTTTTGTTGTTAATCCAGTGTTGGTTACTACATCTCTAGGATCCTCTTTTCCCACAACCTCTCTAATGAAATCTGTCATGCTTTGTTAGAAACTGAGTGGAAGGAGATATAATAATAGCTAAATGATGAACTCACAGCAAAATTATAACTCTACCCAAAGTGTCGTTAGTCAGCACAACATTCTCATCATTCAGTTTAGGCACAGTCCTGAATCAAAAAGGATTACAGGGGAAGATAACCGGCTCTAAAAGCTGCACTGTTGTTCGATGAGAGAACCCTAGATACCAAATACATGGAATGGTCCTCAGCTTTGGTTTCATCTTAGGATCAACAACCATAAGATTTTTGATCTTGTAACACTTGAATTTGTGCAAATGAACCCTCCATCTTTTTAACAACCCTTTAGGCACTGAAACATGGATCCTCTGCCCCTGCATCACAAATGGAACAATAAAGCGTATAAATTTTGAAATAATATTAAATGGTCACAACTGAACTACGCAGGTAAAGAAAATGAAGATGAGTATATAAAGAAGAAGAAGGGCTTGAGGAGCACAGGTCATATTATTTCTTCTTCTTTATATACTACTATTAGCCAAACTTCTTCTTCCTATACACTTTTGTTAAACTACTTCCTCAATAAATTTAACTAACTATACTTGACCTTCTAACCTTACAATCTTCAACAACCATCTCAATACTCTGTAAGTCGTTGCTATTGTATTTGTCAGGAGATTCCCAAAGCCTTATTATGTAAAGGCAAAACTCATTATCACTTTTGGCTGGATGAACAATCTCAAATGTGTGTCCAGGAACTGCCATCTTGTGTTGTAGGAAGAATGTTTGATGGAAGAAGAATATGATCTTCAAGAAAAATGGTTGGATGGAATAAGAAGAAGCTCTTCAATTCATACCACTTTACTTTTTCAATTTGAATGTCTTTGTAATAATGTTGGCTTCTACTTATTCGTATTTATATATGGCAACCAAAATTGTGTGGAAACAGAGAAAAAAAATATGTAATAACTATAACCAATGGTTAATACAATAACTATTTGGATGTTTAATCTTCCATGGCACGTGTCCAACTACCAGCAGCTTCACTTGTCGATCAATGAAGCTGCAATGGAGCTGCTAGTAGATGGTGATTATATAATAATGATATATCAGAACTGTCACATAGTCACTTTGAGTTTGAAAAAATATATTTAAAAAAAAAAATCAGTACAGAATATACACTACTTAAGTTGGTACAACACGATTAATTTATGAATACAAAAAATCAATCACATATTTTTAAATAAAATTTGATTATGTTGTAAACAAGTGGGGCGGCTAAGCCGCCGGTTACTATGCACTGCATAGTAACCCAATAAATCATGGCCGTCCATTCCTAATCAAGTTACTATGTTGCATAG
>JASCZI010242476.1:1901-24683 GCA_036250425.1 Stylosanthes scabra | reverse complement strand
TATATATATATATATATATATATATATATATATATATATATATATATATATATATGCGTGTCTTAAAATTTTAATAATTTTAATATAGTATTGAAAGAATAATAATTTCCTTTTAAGGTTAATCGTATTGGTGGACATTGATACAATGATTAGCTTAAAAAGATATTAATTTTACTTTAAATATAAAATATTGAGAAAAAAATATTAGTTTAAAATAATATAGATTATATAAGAGGCGAAAATTAATTAAGGCAGCACAAAATATATATGATATAACAAAATTCATACCTGACTAAACACATAAATAATTTGTGTATAGCTTAGAGTTGGAAAAATGAAGTATATATGAGATAATTGACATCCATTCTTCGAGGAACCATGGCAACAACATATAGATCACCTGCAAGCAATTTGAACTCTTCTCACATATCGTTGAACCATTGAACTGCAAAACCAACAAATGAACTGCAACCATTGATCTGCAAAGCCAACAAATGATGCTATCAAAATTACCTAGTTCATTGGAACATATTGAATCAAGTTGCACTCTTTCGTGAAAGTTATAGGATTCACAATAGACCAATATAGGAACATGAAATATTTCACTTTTAAAAATAGTTATAAATTTTAAAACAGTAATTTAATTAGAATTTAAATTTTTTTAAAAATAAACATAGTTTGCCTAATTATTTATTAGAGAATAAATGTCTGAATTTAAATTTTAAATGTTAAATTTAAATTTTAAATGTTAAATTTAAATCATAATATTCATTTTTAATGTTTATATTTATATGTAACAACCTTATGTTGATATTCAATTTTCTCTTCTAAAAATTTTATATTTTTATTTGTAAGTTGCATTTCTTGGTAGATTCAATTTTTCTAATCTAAGCAGTAGTAAATAAAATAATAGTCATATTATAAATTATTTATTAATCTTATATTGAGATCACTCTATTAATAATTTAACATTCATGATATTATGTAGTATCGATTTCAATAAAAAAAAAGTATGAAATAAAAAAAGGAAGGAACTAAAAAATAATAATAATAATAATAATAATAATAATAATAATAATAATAATAATAATGCTCAAAGTAGAAGGTAGAAATGAAATTATTGAAGTTAGAAAAGAAAACTAAACTAATTAAAAAAAAAGGCATTTTAGTACGCTGATTTTTTTTTTGTTGCGACTATATCTACTATCCATAATTTATTATACATTTTTTATGGGTTAAACTAATTAACATTAAGTTTCTTTTTATCCGAACTTGAATTAAACTTATATTTTAAAATAATACTTATTTAATTAATTTAAAAATGGACTGAGGTTGAACCTATCGTGGATATTAAAAATCCAAAGGGCAACTAAATAATAATAATTAAATAAATTTAACTTTTACCAAAAAGAAATCATATAATTTAAAATAGAAAATTTCAAATGATCCAAGAAAAAAATAACAATCCCAAATTAAATAACATTTCAACCAAAAAAATAGAAATAAGTAAAAATATTATCTATTAGCTAATTTCTAATAAGAAATCTTAAAACATGCTCATTCAAATTCTTAGTTTTTCTTCTCAATCTTGATTGTTTTATTGGAAGTAAAAGCCTCTTCTCCGGACCGAGACTCCGAGGATAATCGCTTATTTGGTGTATGTGCATCTTGTAGCTCCTTGGAACCACCATTGTCCACAATTTCATTAGAGAATTCAACCATCAAATTTTGTTTTTTATTTTCACAAAAAAAAAAAAACAAAACACGATGTTTAGTCAAAGACAGTTTATTCACATCATATGCTTAATAATATCTTTCGAATAACTTGCCTTTGCACTTCTAGATCTCTCCGTTTCAATAAATGAGGATGGAAGTAAATCATCACTATAGACAACATCCTACAATTATAAATTAATTAACAAAGTTATTTAAATTAGATACTACTGATAACACAATAAACAAAAAACTTTATATGATTTCCAATAAAAATTTTAATTATGACTACACTCACAGTTGAAATTGGGTTAGCATCTTTGAATTTATTTATAAGACTCAGATCATCTGTCATCTTCCTAACTTTATAAGAAGGCTTAAAGTGCGGATTATCAGAAATCTGAACTTCAATGACGAAGAGAAAGGTCTTCTCAATAAGGTTTTCCAAAATTTGAGGTGTATCCCATAAATCTCCTTTCTGCAAGGCACCATTTAACATTTTGAGAATTAATATAAAGAATCAAATTATTCAAGTGTTAAAATACTTTAACTAATGCTATATCAAATAAATATCTATCGGAACAAACCAATAAGAGTGGATCAAGTATTTCTGCACAACTCTTTCCCAAAACATGTTTTGCCTCATTATCAAATATCATAAAACATGCAGAGTCATACTCATCAATGACACCAAGCTTGATTCGGTATCTAAATAAATATAAAATAAAAATAATAGAAACATCAAATTATATACTAATTGAGTATTATTAGATTCTAAATAAAAAAGAAATATATTACAAAAAGGCACTTTTTTATGTTTTAATGATATAACATGCTAAACAATAATGATTGAATATTGGATTATTTAATTTCACCTTGTGGATGTATAAGGATTAAATTCACAGATAGATATTAATTTGTTTCATTTTCACACATTGAATTCATTAAATCATGCACACGGAATTGCCCATATATTAAAGTTGCAATATTATTTTGTGCAAAACAAAGGAGAACGCCAAGACTTCAATTTCGACTCAAATAATGTAGCAAAATCAAAAGGAAGCAGTTAATTGATTAGTGTTTTGTTTGATCACTAATTATAACTAATTAGATTAACAAATAGTATCAGTTAATACTTAGATTAGTTTCTAAAAATGTAGATTAGTGTTTTGTTTAATCACTATTATAGCTCAAAATAACCTTAACAAATAATATGGAAAATATATATATATAAAAGTTACCATATATATTTCCTTTAGCTGCTCAATGGTTTTGGGATTATGACTTCTCAAAAATGCAGTCTCATCTGATGCTCCGCTAATATTGCTATGAAGTCCTTCGGATCTTGGAAAACTATTTAGTAAAAATTATAAATACAAACACATTATAATAAAGTAATTTTAAAAGTTAAACAGTAATGCTACACATCCAAGCAATTTTACCAACCAAGCTCATCCAAGTATTTTTTCCCCACTCTCACCACCACACGCGCGTCACGCGTTTCTTCTTCTTCTTCTTCTTCTTCTTCTTCTTCTTCTTCTTCTTCTTCTTCTTCTTCTTCTTCTTCTTCTTCTTCAACTGCAACGCCTCTCCTCCTTCTTCTTCTGCAACGCCTCCATCTCTTTTTCCTTGCTACTGCCGTCGTCATCGTCGTTGCAGCCGCTATCATTGTCGTCGTCGTCGTTGCCGCCGCCATCATTGTCGCCGTCACTATCGTCTTTTTCTTCTTCGTCCTCTTCCTCTTTCTCTTCTTTATCCTCTTCTTCTTCATCTTCCTCCATTGTTTACGTTGTTGGTGTTGTTGGTGTCGTTGTTGTTGATGAAAAACTGAATTGGATATTCTAGGAAAATAGAAACGGATTTTGAATGAAAAAAGAAACGGATTTTGAATGAAAATAGAAACGGATTTTGAAAAAATAGAAACGGATTTTGAATGAAAAGAGAAACGGATTTTGAATGAAACAGAAACGGATTTTGAATTAAAAAATGAATTTGATTTTCACAAAAATTGAATTGGATTTTCATGAAAACAGAAACGGATTTTGAATGAAAATAGAAACGGATTTTTAATGAAAAGAGAAACGGATTTTTAATGAAGAGAGAAACGGATTTTGAATGAAAATAGAAACGGATTTTGAATGAAAAGAGAAACGGATTTTTAATGAAAAAATAAATTTGATTTTCACAAAAATTGAATTGAATTTTCATGAAAATAGAAACGGATTTTGAATGAAAATAAAAACAGATATTTAATGAAAACAGAAATGGATTTTGAATTATTGGAAGTTACCACTCAAATGTACTCCATCTTCTTGCTACTACTGGGGCGTCTTCTTCATTTTCTTGCCATTGTCATCATCGTCGCTGTCGCCATCGCCATCGCCATCGTCGTCGTTGTCATCGTGGTCATCGTCATTACCACTTTCAGCATCGTTCTCCTCTTCTTCTTAACGTGCTAAATAGAAAAGAAAAAAAAAACGCAGTAATAAAAGAGGGACAGAATGCGCGTGTGTGGAGAGTGCTTGGTTGGACTTGGTTGTCAAAATCACTTGGGTGTGTATAATTATTGAAAGTTAAAATTAAGATAAAAATTGAGATAGTACAGTTTAGTTTTAAAATATAAAATTTCATAAATTTTAAATAGAGATACATACCGATGTTTGAATTTACTAACAAATTAATCCTCAAGATTGAAAAATATCTTTGTGCCATACATTGAATTTTGCAAAACAATCTTACCTGAGGAATTAAATTTAATGCACAAATAAGTTAAAGATAAACACATTAAGATACGTTAAGAAACTTGTGATCATTACTTACCATTATATGGCTTCACCCTAGCAAATTGAATAATGACAACTGCTCCATCATTTTTCCGAAAAGCTAGAAAATCATTCAGCTCTTTCAAATAATTGCCAAAAAGTGCACATTCCATTGTTTTTCTGTTTCAAACATTAAAGTTTTTCATATGCGCCATTAAATATATTTGAAAATATAATAATAAATAATTTAATTTGATTACCCGGCTTCGAGTTCCAATTCAATGACATTGTACTTTACTAATTTTCCTTCTTTCTCAAGAGCTCTCTCAGTCCCTACTCCAGCTAGATATCCAATGACATCTAAAATTAAAATAAAATAGAATTAAATAAATTTTTAAGTATAAATTAGCCTTGCAAAAAGACAAGCACAATGTTATCACAACCTGATGATATAAAATTATAAATTTAAAAAATGAACATTGGCTCTATCGTTTAAAAGAATCAATAAAAAAAATGGCCGAAATGTTTACATAACATAAAAAAAAAAAAAAAGTATACTTATAGTAATACAAATCTAGGTGCAATGTAACAAACTAATAAACAATAATTTGAACGCTAATATTCACTAAAACAAATTTTAATCCGTACTCTAGTATTCACCGAAACAAATTTTGCATGCAAAAAACCGAAAGTAATATTAACATTATTAAAAAAAAAAAATCAAATCCAAATTTATTAAGATATGGATTAAAATTTTAAATAAGAAAATTTACCAATTAAATAAGTAAAATCAAATCCAAATGCATTAATTTTGTCAAAATTCTCAAAGCTAAATGCATATTGTGGAATATTTGACTCTCGAAGGCGGCGCACGTTAGTACGGTGATCCAAATCTATCATATACTTGTGTTTTGTAAATCTGAAGTTTCCACCATTGAGCTTTACTTCGAAATTAGTTATTTGATATGCGTCTCCTTCTCTTAATGCATTCACAAACCGAGACACCAGATTTCTCTTAATCACGGCATGTATTTTTGCTCCCTTCAAAATAAAAACGGAACAATAGCAATTAAAAAATAATCGAATAATCATGTCGGCACATTATATGGTGATTAAAAAACTTACATCTTCATCAAGTCATATCATCTCAATTGCATATGGTAACGGAGAACTTCCATAACTTGGCATTGTCCACAGTCGCATCACTCGTACACGTACACTCAAATTATCTATGGTAGGATTAATCTCTGAAATCTTATAAACACGTGCTGCCATATTTCAAAAAGTTCAACGAAACCAATAATTATGAAAAAAGAGTAATACAATGATTGCTAATGCTTCTGACCTAAATACAAATACAATACAATGCTTTTTTATAGATAGATAGATGTTTTCTCGGTACAATTCAATTTTAAAGTGTTTGTTAGCTATTTAACTTTAAAATTCAATTTAAAAGAGTTGTAGTTATGATTAAAAAATCTTTAATATAATAATAATTTTCAAAAAATAAAAATATAAATTCACTTCACTATTTCAAATTTAAAACAGAAATTATATTTTCGTTATGATGAAAAAATCTTTAATATAATAATGATTTTAAAAAAAATAAAAAACATAAATTCACGTTCTTATAAGGATGTTTACTATTTTAATATAATAATGATATTTCAAGTGTTAAAGTTAGAATTCAATTTAAAATTTAATTTTAATTTTAAGTTAGTAAATTAAAGATAAGGATAGAAGTATCAATTAAATTTTAAAGATACTTAAATATCACAAATATAATTAATTAAAAAATCTTTAATATAATAATAATTTTAAAAAAATAAAAACATAAATTCACTTCACTATTTTAAATTTAAAACAGAAATTATGTTTCCGTTATGATTAAAAAATCTTTAATATAATAATGATTTTTTAAAAAATAAAAACAAATTCACGTTCTTACTATTTTAATATAATAATGATATTTCAAGTATGTTTACTATTTTAAAGTTAGAATTCAATTTAAAATTTAATTTTAATTCTAAGTTAGTAAATTAAAGATAAGGATAGAAGTATCAATTAAATTTTAAAGACACTTAAATATCACAATTATAATTAATTAAAAATTTTTAATATAATAATGATTTTAAAAAAATAAAAACATAAATTCACTTCACTATTTCAAATTTAAAACAGAAATTATGTTTTCGTTATGATTAAAGAATCTTTAATATAATATTGATTTTAAAAAAATAAAAACATAAATTTACTTCACTATTTCAAATTTAAAACAGAAATTATGTTTTTATTATGATTAAAAAATTTTTAATATAATAATGATTTTTAAAAAAATAAAAATAAATTCACATTCTTACTATTTTAATATAATAGTGATATTTCAAGTATGTTTACTATTTTAAAGTTAGAATTCAATTTAAATTTTAATTTTAATTTTTAGTTAGTAAATTAAAGATAAAGATAGAAATATCAATTAAATTTTAAAGACACTTAAATATCACAATTATAATTAATTAAAAAATCTTTAATATAATAATAATTTTAAAAAAATAAAAACATAAATTCACTTCACTATTTCAAATTTAAAACAGAAATTATGTTTCCGTTATGATTAAAAAATATTTAATATAATAATGACTTTTTAAAAAATAAAAACAAATTCACATTCTTACTATTTTAATATAATAATGATATTTCAAGTATGTTTACTATTTTAAAGTTAGAATTCAATTTAAAATTTAATTTTAATTTTAAGTTTGTAAATTAAAGATAAGGATAGAAGTATCAATTAAATTTTAAAGACACTTAAATATCACAATTATAATTAATTAAAAATTTTTAATATAATAATGATTTTAAAAAAATAAAAACATAAATTCACTTCACTCTTTCAAATTTAAAACAGAAATTATGTTTTCGTTATGATTAAAAAATCTTTAATATAATAATAATTTTAAAAAAATAAAAACATAAATTCACTTCACTATTTCAAATTTAAAACAGAAATTATATTTTCGTTATGATTAAAAAATCTTTAATATAATAATAATTTTAAAAAAAATAAAAACAAATTCACGTTCTTACTATTTTAATATAATAATGATATTTCAACTATGTTTACTATTTTAAAGTTAGAATTCAATTTAAAATTTAATTTTAATTTTAAGTTAGTTAAGGATAGAAATATCAATTAAATTTTAAAGACACTTAAATATCACAATTATAATTAATTAAAAATAATTGATAAAACAAATTTTCTAATGACGACACCTAAGTATTTAGTCTCCTAAATTCATTCTCCAGCCGCCACGTCAGCAGTTGAGCTTCCTAATTGTAAACTATTAAGATTAAGATTAAGATTAAAATGGAATCTTTCCCTCCAAAATTAAGGAATTTTTCCTTCCTCCTCTCCCAACCTTCCTTCTCTTTCTTCCTTCTTTCATTTCATTTTTCTTATATTTCTCTCGTTATATCGCTCTTATATTTATAATATATATGATTCTATTATATATAATTAATTTGGCAACTAAAATATGTCACATAATTTAACAGTTAAATTAAAATATTTAATTTTCTTTCAAAATTAATGAATTTTTTCACTTCCTCCATCCTTTTATTTCTCCCTTTTTCTTTCTCTCTCTTCCATTTTTTATTGTCTCCATCACTCACTTTCTATTAATTATTTAATATCATATATAATATATTTATAATTCTATAATTTGTATAAATAATCTATAATTTTATAATTATTTATTTTTACTAATTTGACAACAAAAAATTTTTCTTTCAAAATTCTTTTTCCCCTTCTTTTATCTATCTTTCTCATTTTTTTCATTTTTTTCTCGACCTCTCTCAAATATTTCGGCACTATTATCTATATTATATTTTATATTAATATGATAGAGTTTATTCTGTCTATTATTATAGTGGCTACAATGACCAAAGGTATTATATAAATATAGTTAACATTAAAGTTATAATCTTTTACATTTAGGGAGCACGTTTTATTTTCTAAATTAATAAGTGTTGTTAAATATAAAAAAGACTTTGGTTTTAATAACATTTTAAGTGTTATTAAAATTATATAAACACTATATCTACCATATCATGCACCTATTAATGTTTATTACGCAAATTCATTATTGATTATATATTACTATTCTAATAATAACCAAAATATGTTACTTATTGCAATCAAAATTATATCACTCTCTCTCTCTGTTAAAAAAGTATTTAAAAATGAGAAAAACTATTTTTTTTCTTTATATACTAATTGAAAAAAGATATTAAAAGGAACGTACGAATAACAATCCAATAAAAGAATATACTTATAACAAATTAATATTATTTTGACAGAGTGATTGCTATTTACCGATTCGCCCACAGGCCAATTCGACAAAGCAACCACTTGTTTAACAATCTCGCCTACGGACCATACTCAAACTTAGTGATTGCCTACTTTCTTACCTAACTTATCATCAACTAAACTTGATCTAACAACCTAGCAACTGTCGATTGATTTCAACTAGCAAACCGCCGGTTGACTGCCTCCAACTGACCTAATTAACCAATGACGAATCGACCACCTGCTAACAAACTCCGATTAACCAAATACATGTTTACGTACTTCAACATGTTGATCAACAACTAACTTGCCCTAATTATCTGACTATCGATCTACCATCGAATTATCAATATCTATTTACTTCGACCAACTAATAAATAATAATCATTGAACAACTTTGACTGACTGTCTGTTGGTTTATCACAAAGTGACTTCCAAAAATATATTTATCAATAACCTTGGTCAAGCATCCCTATCTTATCTCAACAAACTGTCAACCGATCTTAACAAACACTTTTAGGTTTTTAGTTGACCAAAAACTTACCCATTACCAATTAATGCAGCGTAAGAATCCCGTTCAACGGTCAAATGATGTTGGTCAATTGACCGCAACAAACCTTAACTAATTACTATGAATCCAAATTATGTAGTTTGATTGCTATAATTTATCTCTAGATGTTTATCATTATAACTCAGGTGACCCTCCTTGATCCATAAAAACTTTTAGCTCTGACCTCGTTGGTTCATGACCCGACAACCTTTTATAGAAAAAAGCACATGAAACTATTTTATTATAATTCGCGTCGTAAAGACCAAACTAATATAATCAAGAATAATATTAATAACATTATATATCTCTCATTCTATAGTTTAATAAATTATTTAATATTTATTACTTAAATAAGTATTAACTTCTTTTTTACTTCATGACAAGACAAATATTAAATATTGATATAAAATTTATTATAGAAACATTTACAATTCTGTATTACGGACCAAAATACTAGTTTGGTATATAATGATGTATTCAAAATATACGGTTATCCGGAATATTAGGGCTTGTTTGGGCAACCTTTTTAAAAAAATCTTTTTTAGAGTAATTTTTTTTAAAAGATCTTTTGCAAAAGTAAAAGTAATTTTGTGTTTGGGTATCTCATATAATAATATATTTTCATTTGACACTTATATTTGGGTACAATAATATAAAAGATTCTTTTCATTTATTTATTATGTTAAAACATCTTTTTTTTCGAGAAAAAAAGATCTTTTAAAAAAAATGTAAAAAACATCTTCTGAAAAAAGATGTTTTTTTTTTATTTTACTAGTGTTTTTACTTTTACTATTAGAAATTACCCAAACACGTTAAAAAATTTAAAAAAATATCTTTTTTTGTCAGAAAAAATTCTTTTTTTAGCCAAATAATAGCATCCAAGCAGGCTCTTAAGGTATTATTTCATAGTAAGTAGTCATTTCGTACAATAATAGTAAGTAGCCAGCCAACAATTCAAATTTAATTAATATTTTTTATTAACAGTGCTATGAAATTAATATTAAAAAATTTTTAAAGAGTTAATAATTAAATTATTATTTAAAATTAAAAAAAAATTATTATTTGAAATTAAAAACGTTATCATCCAAATAGAATAAAAGTAATCACCCACAGAATTATCATCCGTAACTCATCTATCGTCATCATCAAGTACATTGGCTCCAATACTTTTTCTTCTTTTATTATAATATCGATGTTTAGTTGTTTACATAATTATAGTATTTTAAATGAATTAATCTTTAGTTTTTAGTTTCAAAATTTTATTAAGTAAATTTCTCTTTCTCCACTCCTAACCCTAATAAGTAAATTTCATTCATTCCTGTTTTCAATCAACAACTCAGCATCTTTTTCTCCTCACACACTCTCCAGCATCTTCATTCTCCTCTCCCACTTTACACCATCAACATCCGACGTCTGGCATTCTGCTTCAATTCGGGCTCTTTGTTCAGCATCTCCTTCAGTGTGTTCAAGTTTCTCTCTCAGCTCCAACATCCATCGAACATACATTAATGCTTCGGCGAGCAGATCCACTGCAAGCGTGGGCATTAGCGACATCCTCTAGTGTTTTGCTTCGGCGCTATGTTCTCCAGAATATACTAATTGGTGCAGTCTCTCGTGCAATTGGAGAATCAATGGCCAATGTGCCTAGCGTTGAATGGCCAGTGACAAATAGACACATGGCTATGATGCGTACGTGAAATCTCTGTCCGTTATGCATTGCTATTGACTCAAAAAGGAACGGGGCAGTGATAATGATGTTCTAACATGTGATTTAGAAATTAAATAAATGGGTAAGAAGGTAAATATACACACGGTCATCAATGTGGACCTTCCTGCAACCTTAACTAGACCTAGGCCAACGGAAAAGCATGTTAGAAATGACTTATAAACAATTTTTTCAAAAAAATAATATTATTTGTCATTATAAAAATATAATATATTTCTACCCAAAAAAAAATAATATAAAAAAATTAAAAATAAAAAAAAATTACAGCAATAATCTTTCAAAAAATATTTACGTAATAAAAAAAAGAATGTTGTTTTAAAATTAACATTGTTTAACAAAATTAGAATGTTGAAAACTTGAAATACAAATTTGAATTTCAAAGACAAAAATACATGTTTCTGTAATTTTATTTTTAATGAAAAATATTGTAGTCGTGATACTTATTGATCCAAATATAATTGATAAATAAAAAATATTATTATATAAGATATTTAAATATAACATTAATTTTATTTTTGTAAAAGATCTTTTATAAAAAGTCATCCAATCAAACCCTAAATATTTAGTTTATAGTTATTAATAAAGAGTCTTGATTTATGTTTATAATACTTAAAAGACAAAGATTCAAAAGTCTTTCACTAGAATTGATTAGACATTTCTATATCATTAATTTATATACCAAATAAAAAAAGATTTTGGTGTCAAATGTACATTTAAATATTTTTTGTACTATTTGACATTGAAATGTTTTTTTAATTGGTATATAAATTAATGATCAATAATAATGATTTCTGTGATGATCATGGTGGTTCGATAAAATAGGTGTACACCTAACATTACCATTTTCATTAATTGGTTTTATTTTATTTATTTATTTCATTGTTTTCATTATTATTATTAGTTGTAGTAATGGTAACAATAGTATATTAAGTCTTTTTGAGAAAAAAAAATTGCACTATATATATATTTTTTCGGTTATATATACTATGTTAAATTCTTAATCGTGTATTATTATTAGAATAATTTTATATGTATATCTATTTTATCTAACCAAATTATTTATTTCATGTAAAAGATAACTTTATTTTCATATAAAATAATAGGAACTTATTTTTATATTATTTTTATACTATTTAATATCAAAATATCTTTTATTTAACATAAATTTAAATAATTTTATTGAATTTAGTTGGTTAAATTAAGTATACAACTAGCATTATTCATAATATTATTATTATTATTTGGTATATTATTATTATTATTATTATTATTATTATTATTATTATGAAAACCCAGAATTTTTTGGGTCTTTTAGGGAGTTAGCCCAACTCACCCTCACTGGCTTATCAACCCAAGTTTACTCATCATACTTTTCCATCCTACCCTGGCGTTATAATTGTTGTATGCTTTATCTCATGTGTTTGACTCTATTCATTAGTTGTGACACATGTCACGCTGCTCTTGGCCCTTCCTTTCTAAGCCACCATAGGGCATAGCATTCGTGCCACCAGGGAACCCGCCTAATTAACATGCTTAATCAAGGACTTAATCAAGGAAAAATTTAATGAGAAAGCTAATTAAAATAAGAGAATTTTCCTCTATTGAATATGGCAAGGTACACACTAGATAAAAAAAAAATTTAGATACCTTTTGTGTACGCCTGGAGTATGGCTAGGTGCATTTTGGGTACAATTAAATGTATCTTTTATTTATATTAATTTAAAATTATGTTATTTGGAATCAATTTTTTTATTTTTAACTTTTTTTGTTCCTAAATATTTATTTATAAATAAAAATTATTAAATTGGACATAAAATATATTTTATTAGTTAAAATATATTATTTATTTTATAAAATTTATAAAATTTATTTATTTTTTATATGTATCTTTAGGTATCCATACCCATTTTTTTTCTAAAATTTATTATCCCGTACCCGTATTGTGCAACATAGCAATTTAACTCGCCCTAGTTTTACATAGCCGGTTCCAAGTTCAGATAAATGAGGAGGGTTGTTTGGTCTGCGATAGCCAACGTAAAACAATGTCGCATTTCCATAAATGGCCATGATGCAATGACGTCTTTTGGATCATGTACGATTGTGCTAGGCCTGCGACAACCAATGTAATACAGTATTGCATTTCAATGCATGGGCAGACATAATGACGTCTTTGATGCATATAGCCGACCCAACCTAATAAAAAAAATGCTTAGTTAAAGCTTTGTGATTATAAAAAACTAGCAAAAAAACACTAAAAAAGACGTGTCCGCTATCGGCGAATTTGTCGGCGATTTTTTTTTTCATTTTCTCCACTTTTATTGTTACCGGCGGATTTATGTAATACGTTACCGGCGGATTTTCAAATTCCCAATTTAAATGAATTTTTTCTTTTTGGCTTTTTAACCACAACATATCTAGGCAGGGACGGACCTACAAATGTAGGTGAGGGGCTATTTGCCCAATCGGATTTTGGAAAAAAAAATAACAAGTACACATGTCTATTATTTACTATCTATCTACTTCTACTACTATATTAAAACCAACTACTAGCAGCCTTGTTGATTGACAAGTGGCAGTTAATAATTGAATAATTATTAAAATTTGTGAGTGGATAAATGCACCAATATATTAAAATCTAAAAAGTTCACATAGATAGTAATTAGATGGGAAAAAATATAATTATACTCTTAAAGTATAAAAGTTACTGGCCAATGGACAATTAGCCAGTATGTAAATAGAATAAAAATTTATACAATGAATATAGTGGGAATTTTTCTATTTAAAATTTAATCTTTTTTT
This sequence comes from Stylosanthes scabra, assembly GCA_036250425.1. Classification (NCBI taxonomy): domain Eukaryota; kingdom Viridiplantae; phylum Streptophyta; class Magnoliopsida; order Fabales; family Fabaceae; genus Stylosanthes; species Stylosanthes scabra. Next base: position 10,785 of record JASCZI010242476.1, on the reverse strand, counting down.
TTGCGAAATCTCTCCTTTTTTTTTTTTTCATTTCAAAATCAAATACAACTTCTGCTTTATCTCTCATCAAATTCAAAATTAGTTTTTCAGATCTCAAGCATCCCAAATTTTCTCCTTTTCTTCTTCAATTTCCCAAAAGAAAGCATTAACTATTTCAACCTTTATTTTATTTTTTTTAATCAAGAATATCCTTCTTATTTTTGGTAATGTTGTAAGGTATTATTTATATAGTTATATGTTGATATTCCGTGTGGTTAAAGATGGTGGAACTAGCAGCCTCTTTGATCGATAAGTGGCGGTTAGTAATTGGATAAGTATTAAAATTTGTGAATGGATAAATGCACGCCAATATATTAAAATCTAAAAAGTTCACATAGATAGTGATTAGATGAGCAAAAGTGTAATTATACTCTTAAAGTATAAAAGTTATTGCCCAATGGTCAATTACCTAGTATGTAAATAGAAAAAAAAATTTATACAATGAATATAACGGGAATTTTCCTATTTAAAATTTAAAATTCTTTTGCGAAATCTCTCTCTTTTTTTTCAATTCAAAATCAAATACAACTTTTGCTTTATCTCTCATCAAATTCAAAATCAGTTTTTCGGATCTCAATCATTCCAAACTTTTTCCTTTTCTTCTTCGATTTCTAATGTCAAGAAAACACCATGGATGAAAAAGGAAGCATTAACTACTTCGACTTTTATTTTATTTTATTTTTATCAAGAATATCCTTCAGCTATATGTTGATATTCCGTGTGGTTAAAGATGGTGGAACAAGTCTAGACTATGTATAGTTTATTCTTACAGTGAGAATGACCCAATTTTTTTGGGGGAATACTCTGATACATATTAAAATTTTTTTCTTTTTTATTTTTCATTTTCATTTTTTTAACTAGTGTTACAAAATACTATGTATACTATGTATCATGGCAAAATGTATGTGAGCACTCACCATTTTTTATTAGAGATACATTTTTTTAAACCATCAAAAGTGACTAAATACTTAAATTGGCCCCTGAAATTTGAGATCGGCCTCAAATTAGCTCCTCAAATTTCATTGGCCTCATTTTGAATCCCGTTTTGTTCCAGTTTAGCCCTTCCGTTATTTTACTGTCCACGTGTACTGTTAGATTGCCACGCTGGCCAAAAACCGTTATCTAACATGGCAAAGTTTGATTATGGCCTCAATTTAGCACCTCCCAACCTAACATAAAAATCATAATTTCCAAAATTCTTTATTTTTCTCCACTGCAATTCATATAAAAAATGTTCAATAGATGTGCAATCACGAAGTGTACAATAAATGAATAAAATGGTGAAAACATGTAATTCAAATAAACCTTCAAATTAGGTTAACGATAGTCATAACAAAGTGTATATGCCAAAAGTGATACCTGGAGTATCCTCAACATTACACCTAATAAAAGGGACAATCTTAAGTTTTCCACACACAATACCCTGTTACTGCATAAATTAGAAAAACAACCCTCAAAAGCCATAAATTTCCAAAATTTTGTCCACAAAACACTACCAACCTAATTTAAAAATAAAACCTAATGATGTTTCTATATCCTCCTTGGTGGTTTGAAGCCTGGAGTTGGGATCATTTTCACAACTTCTTGCAACCTGGAAACTGTCGCTGAACTTGCTCCTTGCATTGGGTCAATGACAGGGGTCGATCTTCTCTTAGGGGGCAACTTTTCTGGTCTTGTTGCTAGGGGTGCAGGGGTGGCAGAATTAGATGGAGGCACCTATGATCAAGAAGAATAAATTCATTAATATTCTATTACAATTAATTGTGATTCAGTGGTTCACCAACGTTACCTGTTCCATGACATCATGTTGTGAATAAGTTGGCTGAGTGAGTTGGATCTCTTTAGCTTCAGCATGAGCAGCAGGGATATTCTGAGTTGCCTCACCATCAGTATTATTATTTGAATTGTTACTCTCTTTGTTTGTGTCAGCAGCAGCAACCGCTTCAGCAGCCAAGGCAACATCCAGATCATCAGCTTTTCTGTGGGAGCAACTTCTCTTAGTGTGGTGCCCTCTTGCACCACAGTAAGTACACATGAATTCTCGATACATTCTTTTGAGCTTGGTGGCTGTTTTGGGTTTTTTACTGCCTGAAGTTCCCTCATCAGCATCCTTTCTTCTTTTTGTCTTGATGTTTCCTGGTCCACTCCTACGTTTAGGTGCTAAAGGTTTATTGTAAGTAGATTTCTCCCACAAAGCTTGACCAGATATTGGATTCAAAGAATGTTCATATGTAGCTCGATAAGCCTCCATGGTCAACCAATAATGGCAGAAATCCTCTGCGTTCCTATTTTGAAAGGCAATAGCTGCACAAGCATGCTTACACGGCATTCCTACAAATGATAAATATGCAATTAATGATAAATTAAATTGTTGACATACTACCATACCCTAACATAACACAAAACATATGTGTCTTAAAAATTAATGGACTTGTGATCTGCCAAAATCTGCAGGTACAAACCCATTTGCTTAAATCAACCGCCATGTTATCTGGCTCGCCTTGGACTTGAAACCGTTGAAATGGCCCATCTCCACTCCAGACTGGAGTCCATTTTTGAGACTCCCTTATTAACTTCTGTAACCGGCTTTTTTGTATTGATGGAAGCTTTCCAATGTGGTGAGACAATTTCAATTTGTTTTTGGTAATTGTCCTCATTACAAACATGCGGATCTCCTCTAACAGCGTTATAATTGGCTTGGCTCTGAATTCCTTATTTCTTGAATTGAAAACCTCACAAGCATTGTTGCAAATGTTGTCCATCTTTGGTCCATGGCTGAAAAATGATTTTGTCCATGACTCTTTTGGCCATTTGTCCAAATATGCCCATGCTTGCTCATTTCTCCCTCTTAGCCTAAAATTGAGGGATACATGTGTTAAATTAACCCTAAACTTAACATGATAAATGAGTTCAGCAACCAAACAACCTGTAAACATAACATTACCTTTCCATTTTCTTTTTAAAGCCTCCAGGTGTTGTCTCCCGGGCACACTCCCATAGCATCCCCCTAAGCTCAAGATCCTTCCATTGCTTGTTGAAGTTCCTCCACAAATGCCAGACACAAAATCTGCGATGAACTCCTGGCATCAATTCCTGTACAGCTGGTATCAATCCTTGTAGAAAGCAACATCTTAAATTTAGCATAGTGTCTCGGTATAGTGTCTCAAATAAGCCCCTAAAGTTTTATTAATGAAGCGAAACTAACCCTTGCAATTACATACGTTTTGCATGTCAGACATGAAACACCATCCATTTTGTTGATATCCCCCAAGATCATCAAGGAGTAATTCAAGAAAACCACTTCCAATTTTCTTTATTCTCAACATCTACAATTGCCCAAGCAATGGGATAAATATGGTTGTTGTCATCTTGGCCCACGGCTGAAAGTAGTTGCACCCCAAAGCGATTCTTTAGAAAAGCGCCATCTAGACCGATTAGTGGACGATATCCAGCCTTAAATCCCTTCTTGCATCCATCCAGACAAATATACATCCGCTCGAAAACAACTTCACCATCAGGTTGTGGGACCACTCCAATCTTTACGGTAGAACCAGGATTGCTCTTAATCAATGTCTCTCCATAATCTCTGACTAATCCATATTGTGCAGCAGCATCTCCATAAACCACATTCCTTACAAGAGGAAAACAAATATCACTAACACATTCTATTTTAACTAATGGGATTTAACTATAACAATTATCCATATAAGTGACTAAAGTAATCTGAATTCACAACCAATTCAAAACAATTTCAGCCAAATTTGTGAGCAATTTCAAACAGTTATCAATATAACAAACATTATTACTCTTATTACCTTGCATCGGTAAGGGCTCTTGTCAATGATGACTTGTTTAGACTCAAACCACATCTTCTCTTGAAGTATGCCATTGCCTCACTGTGCTTCATGTTGGGATATTTTCTCAACTTCTTAACCAAGTTTTGAGCAAGCCACTTCTTGTTTGATGCCCTATTTTTAGGCAACCGAGGAAAAATGTGCTCATCCTTAAAGGTCTTTAACTGCCAGCATGTCTCCTCATGGTCTCTTGAAGCATAAACAACCCATGGGCACTTGATTTTTTGTTTATCATCTTTCCATTTGCAAACTGCCCTCACCCAGTAACTCTCATTTCTTTTAAATTTTATTTCCCTTCCCTCTTGTATAGTGAACTCTCGGATAGCATCGATAAACTCTTGTTTGGTGGTAAACTTCATTCCAACTTGGAGCACCAAGTCTCCAAACCGGCCACCCTGAGAGAAGATGGGAAAGTTGTCATCAGGTTCTTCTTCATTCCATTCATCCTCAGAATTTGGGGGGGTCTTCAACTCCTCTGATTCCCAAGAATCTTTCCTGTCGGAATCATCATGAACTGGATCATATGCATCATATGCATTGTCATCTTCATTCCTCCCCAACACGACTGCCCAATCAATTTCTTCATCAGAGTTCTCCACAACATTTCCATCATCTTCCATGATAATTGTTCTTTTACCCTTCTTCCAATCACCCCGTGGTGCATGCTTGAATTTTTTGGTCCTTTTTTCTTTTTTCAGAAACTCCACCATCAGTGTCAGACTCACTTAAAAGTTCATATGCTAGAGGCTTATAAAGCCCAGCCTCTGCTGACTCATATGAGTCACTGCTATTGCTGCATTCTTTCTCCCCAACATGTGCATTAACCACTTTTCTTTTTAGTGTAGTTGATGACCTGGTGATAGGAGGTGTGGGCTTCGATTTGTACTTGGTTATCAAATTATTCATCTACAAGAAAAGACAAAATTAATTACATATTAGCACATGTATCAACCTCATAAATTCTTTTGTACAAAAATTAAACAATTATAATGAAACAGGGGAGGGAGTTTCACAACATAAATATTGAAAACAAAGTTAGCACCAATTTAGATTCACGTGCTGTTGAAAATCAAAAACTAAAAATTAAAATGTGCCATATCTATTCCACTTTTATAATATTAAACAAACCAAAAATATCCTAGTGTTAAATACTTTCAAAGTACAGGAAGCTTCCTCATCTTGATGTTTCTTATTTTTGCTCTCATTTAAACAATTCAAATTCAAAGCTTTAAAACAAAATAAACGCATTCTGAAACCCTAGTGGTTGGCAGAAATTAAGTCAATATCTAAGCACATGAAACCAATCATTAATCCATTACAATAGAGCACAAAAGATGACTAGGAACAATAAAGAAATAGAAACCCCAGAACAGAGCATGGTATTTTAGAATAATGTATGAGTTACTAACCTTTTCGCAAGTGAATGGTGCTACCTTGGACTCCCTTTCGTCGCTCTAACTGGTAGGAACTACGCTTATGCTATCAACCATAGGTCTTCAACGGCGACAATGGCGGTGCTTGGTCTTGCATGTGTCTCACGCATGCAACGAGTGGAAAAGAAGAGAGGAGATGAGAAGACGAAGAGTGTTTTCTGTTTTGAGGTTTTTATTTTTTAAAAAACCCTCACTTGACCCTGAACGATGTCGTATAAGAGTTTTATAGAACCAAAAGAAAAACCCCGTTTTGGAGTTACGCCAGTGTGGCAATACAATGGTTCACGTGGACAGTAAAATATCGAAAGGGCCAAACTGAAACAAAATTAGAAAATTCAAAGTTCAAAATGAGGCCAATGAAATTTGAGGGGCCAATTTGAAGCCGATTTTAAATTTCAGAGCCAATTTAAGTATTTACTAGTGGTGTTTCAGAGCCTTTGGCATGTATAGGTATTTATGACATGTAAAAGATTTATTTTTTGGGCCAAGTATTATGAACGCACAACAACTGAGGTGACCCAAAAATTGGGCCCGGAACATTTAGGCAGTTTCTCACAACAGTTGGGCCATGAAAAGCTAATCAAACAGCCCAAACTAATCAATTGTTGCAAGCAGCCCGCGGTCAGTGCGGATTTCAGGCTAGTAAATAGTAAATACAAACTTACCAAAAAAAAAAGGTAAATACAAAATGCCCCATTGCAAAAATTGATTGCCCCACATTTTAAAGAAATTTATATATTTTTGGTTTTATTAAATTTAACTTTTGGTTTTATATATAGTCATTATTTTCGTTAAGAAAAGATATATTCTAAATATTTTAGTATGCAACTTTAAATAACAAAAACTATTGATAATTACTAAATAGAAAGAGAGATATTATCTATACTGTAATAAGAATTTGATTAATATACTTTAAATTTTAGGTATCTAAATATACTCATCTTAAATTTATTAATATTACTTTTTAATAATAAATCTAGGCGTACAGACATTCATACATCCATTCATGTATTTTTACATCTAATAAGACCATACGCCAATTACAGAAATAATAAAGTCTAGCACAAAAATTTTAAATACAAAAATAATGAAGTTTAGCATATAAATTTTAAGTCACAGCGACAAAAAAATAAGAATTTACTTATTTTAACACATCTAATGCAAATAACCAAATCACTATAAGAAGTAAATGATCTCTGGCTTCTTATTTTTGTTTTTCTCCCCAAACTTTAATTTAGTTAGAAATACTCTTTTAGGGACCAGGAAGAGGAAGCGTTGAAGCTTAGATATAGACTTGAAAGCCTTTGCTTTATTTGAGTCTCTTCTCGGTTACCACTGGTGGTGGTGTTGTTGTTGCAAGAAGATTCCCATTGGCTCCTGTACGGAATGTACCTTCGAGGGGTTTGGGACTATCGGTGTAACCGGTGGTGCCAAGACGGAAGGTTGGAGGTTTATATGAAAGGTGGGTGTGCGCCAGCAGAACTTCACCAAATAAGGATTTGGGAGCTCTCCTAACGCATGCAATGTGGTAGGGTTTAGAAGACGTACCTGAGAGAGGAGTGGATCCTCTCTTTATATACCCGTAATGTTCCGCGTCATTTTGGGAGTAAATCTGTGAGGAATCAGTGCAAATATGGCTCGATTCTCCGTATATTTATTGAGATTGCATGCGATAAATCCGTACGAGATTATGATTAATGATGTCTTGATCCTTCATGGATTTATTGGACAAGACATTGGGCCGTATAATATTGGGCCGGGCATAACGAGCCAGGGGCTCGATATGTGCATCTTAGGGGATTTGGGCCGTCTGGGCCCAATATCCGGAACAGCTCCCGTTGCCTTCTTCACGATTGCGGCTTCCCTCTAGTAGAGGGGATGGGCAAATTTAATTTTTTGCTGGTTTTTTATTTTTCAAGAATACTGTTGTTCTTACTCTTGTTCTTTTTGTTTTGGTTTTGATTTTGCTTTTAATAATTTGTGATTTTTTTGGATTATTCATGTGATTATTTGATTAAATAATTTTATAACAGTACCAAAATAAACAAATAAATAAAAAGAAAAAAGTAGTTATAGGAGTCGACTTATATTCGTATCCCTCGAACTAGTCTAACTCATTAATTATACGAGCTAAATTGACCTACTTGTAAATAAGTCATGATTTTATTAACTTGTTTCGCTTAGTTTTAAATGTTTGGGGGTGTTTATACTTAAGGATACTTTTGTCAAAATAATAGTGAAAAGATTATCTAGTCTTTTAACAAGAATAATTAAAAGAATAAATATGTCTTTTAATAAAACATCGATATAATTATCTTTAAAAAGTAAGTAAAAAATAGAGTATATATTCATGGTGATTGCTATGATCTTCCTTAAAAAAATGTATGTAATTTATATTTGTTGACGTGTGAAATTATAATTGATCCATGTGTATGTTTTATAATTCTTCATTTAATTCCTCATATTTATTATTTATTACAAAGTATACTCATCTGTATTTATTTTCATTTAACTTCTCATATTTATTTCTTTTCATTTAAAATTAACACCAATTAAACCCATACTAACACCATACCATCATTATTACACTCATCTTCTTCTCCCTTTTTCTTTTTTTATTTTTCTTCACATCATTTTTTAATTCAAATCATCTTAGCTTTTAATTTCTATTATTAATTCATTGAAACAATTTATTTTGGTCGAGAAATTTTTTTTAATATATAAAAATAAAATTAAACATCTAAATATAATAAAATTGATCATCTAAAATAAAAAATGTTATCAAAATATTAAAAGTGATCGTTCAAATTTAAAAAATAAGATATTTGATTGATATTATTTATCAAATTATTGATCATTAATAATTTTTCTAAAAAAAAGGTAACGTGAGAGATATTTGAAAAAATAACAAAATAAATTTTCTTTAGAGAAAAAGGTAAATTAAGAATGATAAGAGAAAAATATGAAAATACCTTGGTTCTAAAACATTTTGTTAAATTTGTATCTCATCGGACACAAATTTCTGTCCTTACATATTTTTTTACAAAAACCAAACACGTTTTTTCATTTTTATCTTTGCTTCTTTTTTTTTATCGAAAATCTAAATACCCTAAACACAAACTAACCACATTTCATCTCATTTATTTTCATTGGAAAATGGTTATGATATTATTGAAACTAAATAAACCTAATAGTAGTGTTCATATTTTTTTTAGGACCATAGCAATGTGTAATTGAGATTTTTTTTTCTTGACATTGTTTTTAATAATTTTCAACAATAGATTATTTGACCTATAGTTTGGTAACACAAAAATTAAATCCTTATAAAACTAAAATCAAAGCAAAAAAGTATGTCTTTCTAATAAATAAAAAGTAGCCATGGCCCATGAAAGCAAAAAATAAACAATGATTATATTATAAATATACAAAAGAAAATTAGTAACATAAAATCAAGTTAAAAAATTACCTATATGCTATAATGCACGGACACTGACACGGACACGACACGACACGCGACACGCCGACACACCAATCTCAATTTTTCCTAGCTATGACACT